>UZAM01008594.1:8555-22809 GCA_900618415.1 Soboliphyme baturini | reverse complement strand
CTGTGACTTCTCAATCTGGAGAAGCAAAGGCTGTAATCCAAGGCTCTTCCGGATGTCACTGTTCCGGACCTTAAAAAATGTTTCCTTATGCTTTGAATCATTCTAGATTCGACTGAATCAGTAAAATTCTGAAATAGCAGCAGATTCATAAATATCAATAATCGTTGTAATTTATTCACCCATTTACTACTTGGGCAGAAAAGAAGCTTTCAACGATGCAATATATGGAAACGATGATCAGTGTCTTTGATGATTACATCAGGAAGCAGCTTTTATCTCTCGGTATCAAAATAGTCAGCGCAATCCTCTGGATACTTGAGTTTTGTTGAACCATCTTCATCTAATTTTGAGTTCTTTGTATAATGTTGGCTTCTTGCATGCATTATCGATTCTTGACAACCTGACAATGAATATATTTCGTAACAGGAATGCAACGCGCATCCATGCGAGAATACACGACCTAATCGTCGTTCATGACAAATGTTTAAAAAGATTGCGGAGATGATAATATACTTTATGTGCCTTTTGTCTGTTATGTAGTTGTAACGTTATGTCAGAGACGAAATCAATACCTTCATAAAAAATGCTAAAGTTGCTCATGCTGATTGTATCATCAATAAAAACATCTGGCGTTGTGGAGAATCAGTTTCTAATAGTCGTTACACTGACTCATCATTTCCGTTCATTTTTCTGCTTCATTACCTGAGAAAATAAGTTTTAATGCACTTCTTCAGTCCACCCTTGATGACCATAGGGTCATCTATTTTTAGCTCAGGAAGTTAGCCTGCTCAACGACACGCTTTTTCGCTATACCGAACCATTTTAAGACATATCTGTCCAAACAAGCAAGTTAAAGAAAATCTGGGATCTGCCGACTTAAGTTCAGTCAGCATCGAAAGGTTAAGAAAACAAGAAGGTGAGCAACGCTTAATATTTAACTGTCAGCCATCAAAACATACCGTTTTACTCTGCAGAAATAGGGAAAAATAAAGACAGCAGTCATCATCAAAGGACATTAAAATGCAACAAATGATAAAATACGACATTCGGTGATATGCGTAGTTCCAAAATCCCTTCCATGGTCATCCGAGCACTTTGGAATGGCCTATGTCCACGACAAAGCGGAAATGACGAATGAACACGCAGATGAGTCACTCTCACTCAAGCGACGACGAGCAATCCATAAAAATTGTCAGTCACCAACAAAGAAATTAGTTTAATAATCGCAAAATGTCAAAAAAAAATTTATCAAAAAACAAAACAATACCAATGAAACGACCCAGATACAGTAATATACAAATTCCTGCATGAGGATGTCATGAACGTGCTACAACAATGCATCGTAACTTTATGGTCCCGTATAGTGGATGTATAGTCAATAGTTAGTATAACATGAAGAAATATCTATCCCGGAAATCAGAATTCCAAACAAATGATATTTCTTACGATTACGTACGAATTACGTCTTAAGACCTAATTTTGGCCTGCTGCAAAGCTGTAATATTTCTGTAGCATTCAATTTAAAAGATTACATTAATATTTTTGCAATATAGCAGGTGGAGCAACAGCGTATAACTGTACAAAGATTGCAGCTACAACGGCCACGAGTTGTTATAATTTATTTTAATATTGTGTATTTTATTTTCGAGAAGCACCATTTTGCTAATTGCAAACCTTTTCTTTTAAGCTAAATACTCATGCCTCTTTTTCTTATGCTGCTCATTTATCATTTGTGGCCTAATGATTCTGCTATTGCACCGATGGAACGATGTCACTTTCAAATAGAATTTGTGCATGAAACCGCTGCCACCATAAAAGTTGAATTCCTTGAAAGTAATTGCCCATAAATATATATTCATGTGACACACTGAAAAGTGGATATCGATTTGAGAAGTGGAGTTTTACAAATTTATCAGTATGCAAAAATAACGCAAGAGCAAAATTTATTTGAAAAGTCTAAATAATTATTGACGACGTCCTCGTTTCACTATGCATTAAGGAATTTTAATGTGGTTTTATTTCGTGCAACTGTCGTTTGAAAATCAGGTTGCCGTACATTATTTCACTTATAATATTTGAGACGTTCCTAAAGACGATTTGCAGTGTTGTTCAGGTGTTTCTATGCATCGCAAATTTTCTGCTCAAATTGTACATGGATCAGAAAAATATTTTGTCCTCTGTCCTGCCAGTGCGTTAGATATCTTCGGATGGACCTTTTTGCCTTGATATTTCTTTGTTTCGTATCTACATTCTATATGGAGATTGATGTAAGAAATGCTTTTCCTGAATCGGAACATTGAGAGAGTTCCTACTGTCATTTCGTTTTAACAAATTGCGTATTTACGGCAAACGTTTACTGAATAACAGTTGAAGGTCTGATCTCTGTGCTGTGTTGGGTATATTGTTTTCTTGATCGAATTCTTGGACACTGTGGAAATACGCTACCTCTTATCCTGATTTCTCGGTGAAAGAAAATTTGATTTGAATTAGATTCATACGAGGGTCATCCTCAAACACATTGACATCTATGACTGTTGGACAATGTGCTAGGCAAAAAAGTTTTTATTTTGGGGTTCTTCTGCAGGTAGGAATTCTGGTAACTGTTTGTGAATACTGTAGGTGATTAGGTGGTAAATAGGTTTTTTATGCAAATAAACATACCACGGTACGTGAGGATCAAATATTTTTTTACTAACGAATAAATGCGTGTTGGTTTTGTTGCGCTACGGAATTTTACCGAGTACGATATATACAGAAATTCTGGATGGTCACGAACTCTCAGGAGCATTTTGCATATATGCAAGGCGCCGAGTTAAAATACCACATGCAAAATGGTGAGCTAATGTTGCCAAATTTTGCTTCCAACAGAGATCTAGAATATTTTAAAACGTGACAAATTTTTCGCCCAGTCATTTGTTAACAGGAGCAGCGCATTGTTCGTCGTTGTGCGCATGCGGAGATCTGACTAAATATATACCTATTGTCAATTTAAAATTTCTTTATTACACCAAAGGAGTCGTTTCTCTTCTTGATGATTTCCTTCAAGGCTACAGTCCCTGCAAATAGTAGGTGGTATTCTATAATTTCTTTTAGTCGCCTTCCTGGCTGTGATTTCACCTTGAACTGGTAGCGCCTATTGGACTAAACTCTGTTTGATAGCAACTTCCGCTTTACATTCCGTTATTCTTCATCCTGCCACATGCATCAGTTTAAAAGTTATGTAGTTAGTACTGATACTTAAGAAATGAAAGACATATGGAAGCTTTACACTGGGTCAAACAGCGTTTCTTGATTTTCGTCGCTTTGAATGATCACTTAAACAGGCCAAGGTTCAATAATGTTTAATCATATGCAGCGCATAAGCTTAATCATGTCAGTAAGTCGAAACACTAACTGGTAAGTGTGACAGGAGTAAGATGTAAAAATTGCAAGGAAGTGTACAGCTTAATCATCCGGTAACACCATAAAATGGTATATAAGGGTATTAGGAGTAGAACTCGTAAGACATGGAAAGCACAAACATTCTGATGAATTCGAGAATCTTTCCGAAGGTATTCGGTCGACCAGGTAACGTATCCGTCGCGAAAACATAAACGCGGTTCTTTGTGCATAAAGATATGAGAAACAAGCGTGCGTTCACACACCGAAGTATATCTGTAAGAATGAATTCGCTAGGACGGAGTAAGCCAGAGTATTTATTTCGGTACATCACCAGGATCACTGCATAGTTTCAATAAACCCAGATAACATCTGACAGCCCGTCCCCGTGCGGAGGTAGACAATTGAAATGTTTATATGAATGAGGCTAGACTATACTACACCTTAGTGGCAACCTCGCTTAAGATAGTACCTGTATGGCACTATTAACCAGGCGTTGGTAATGAGGACGAACGTAGTATTTTTGGCTCTATCTAAAGAAAGGCGCCAAACATAATCTATAATAGAAGCATAAGGCAGGAAGACATCCCAAAGGCTATAATATTGCACTTTTCTTAATGAGGTACAAAACAGTTGAATGAAAAAGGTATGGTCGCTGGCTAAGGAATAAATCTGTACCGTACAGCGGTCAAAACAGACATTCGTATAGGATTAATTAAGTCGCTGAACGACAATTCATGAATGGTTGTACTATTAAGACGGATGCTGCTAACTGGTGTAAACGGTGCATTTTAACGGCAAATCATAGTAAGCTGGAACGAAACAAACATTCCGAAAATGACCATTCAGATGGCTGGGCCTATTTGGCTCAAAGCAATATTCCTTTCTTTCCTCGGTCTATCTCAGCAATGAAAAGCATTACTGATCTTCGGTTCAGGTATGATCAATCTGTCCGCGATGACCCCACTTCACGTCTTTCCGGACACGTTTGTCTCATTCCTGATTATGGTAGCCGACGTTACTATTGACTATTGATCAGTATAGCGTGATCATTTATCAGTACCACGGGTCGAAGATCGGTATGATAGTGTTGATCGTAAACCAATAAATAACTGACATGAAAATAGATGGTGCAACGAAGCGTGCATGTTTTAAGTTTTACTTTATTACGATATTCATGTAATATAACTTAACAATAACTCTGTAGGTAAGTAGATAGGTGGAAACGAGACTGAGACTTCACGCCAAGGGTAAAACAACCGAAAGAAGGACAGACTGCGGTCAAGGAGTGAACGACGACGACCGAAACGAAAGCGACGACCACGAAGACGACTACGCCGATGTACACCATGAGATTCGTGTCCTCCAGCATAAGGTGCGACCGATGTACACGACCGGACGGAAAGATGCGACTGGCGGACAGGACGAACGCGGAGGCGAGTAATGAGGGTTGAAAGCATTCTGTTGAACTGACGGTGCGAGTGGCCAAGGAGCAGCGGCTTTAATGACCCATAAATGGCCGCCGCCGCTGAACAGACGGGTTCGCGTTACTCTAGCTGTAATTCAAGGCACAGCCGACCGGTACGTGGATCCCACGCCACAGTCGTTCGACTGAACCGGCTATCATCACAGAAGACATGGCAAAGAGAAAGAAGCCGCAGGGCCGAGCCGTGCGCTCGGACACTGGATGCCGGACAAGCAAGCAGTGGCCGAGCTGACCACATGCGAAGAGAACCGTACAAACAGTAGAAGTAGAGGAAGCAGGTTACAGCAGGTTGCGGAGGACCGAATTCGTTGTGACCACCACGACATCAGCGGAGGCTCTTCTGCGCAAGCAATCGGACGTCGTCACGGACACTGAAAAACGTCGTTGTTTAGCCGCCACTTGAAAATCAGTAGTGCGCTAAAGCACCGTAATAATGAACCATCAATGGTCGTCAATCAAACACAATTAACCGTCACTCCTCTATTCAAACCTTGCTGATGTCCACATGAGAATCATAGTAAAGTCACTATGATGAGAAATTAAATATTTCGGCTAGAGTGGTTACGAGTAAGACGTTGTTTTGTTTCCTTGTGACGACAGCAACCTGCAATTAAGTGAATTTTCATGCACATAATGAACAGCATCACTTTAAAAGACCATGATCATGGTAAGACCATAATCGTCCCGAAAAATTCCTGCTTTGAATACAATTGATGTAATGCCCGTGCAGGGCAAGCGACCATTCGACTTGACTACTACAAAATCGAACGGTCGCTGTAAAGACAATACGAAATACGCTCGTCGAAAACACATCTAACGACTGTCATACGGGCAAAAAAACAAGTCCGTCGGACAATGCTCATCATTTGCCTGGCGAGCGTCGATGGCATTATCTATACCAGACCAACAGCGTAAATGACAGCCTGCTGATCCAGTATATAAAATTCATGAACACTCACGGCGGAATACAAAGCGCGCCTTGAAAAACATCGATTTCCTAACACCCACCTCCTAGCAGTCTTATTAAGAACGTGATCGCCCTCAAAGTTGGCCATGCATCTATTAATGCTGTACTCTCTCTAACTTACACTGCTGCATTTGGTATTAAACTTTTTTAAGATCAATCAAGTAGACATAAACCTCCTTCGCATATTGCCAAAATTTTTCACGGACCCAACGGAAAGCAAAGATTCGGCCAATGCTGTTGCGACGGGATAAAAGCCGTACTGTTCGTCCTGAATCTTGTGCTCTATCAGTTCTCGGCATCTTCTTTCCAAGAACTCTGCGTACAGAGTATGCAGCTGATGCACTGCTGCTCATCTCATATTCGAAAATGTGGATGAACACGCTGGAGGTTTAATGTGGTGCTATTCCACATCTGTTAGAGTCCTCAGCTGGGTACACGAGTCAGGCGTAGAAGATCATCGCAATTCAAGGTTTAAAAAATGCCTGTAAACGTGATAAATTTATTACAGCTTTTAATCGCTTACAAAGTGATCAGCTAAATCACCGGGGAAACAACTGAGGAGGCATGATCAAAACAAAACAGACACACAAAAGAAGAAGTACATGAATGAAACAGCGACGAGGTTGCCGAAGCAGCACGTGCATGAGTATAGTGAGTAGTAAAAAATCACAGTCAGATGAAAAATGGCACGGCAACTAAAGAATTTACATGTACAACAAACAACAAGAAGAAGAACAGCGGTGCCGACAAACGAAGCAGAAAGACGAAAGCAGCAACTACGTGTTCTGTAAACCGAACACTCGGAACAAACGCGAACCGATGCTGCCATGCGACGACGAGGACGATGACGGGTTGTGAGTGGCGGCGGCCGACGGCGAGCCGTGGTTCAGGTTCGGACTGGGACCGAGAAGCGGCTGTTCGACGTCGTTCGTCGAGCTGAGGTGAGCGGGCGTGCTGTGCGAGCAGTGGAAACTGGCCACAGAAAGCGACGACGACCTCGAAGAAGCGTCAGAGCAGCCACCACCGGCGGCTGAACACCGGCAGGCCGCCGCTGCATCGCGGGCACCCGACGTCCGCTGCGACGACGACCAATCCGGTGGCACGTCAACATCATGCTGCACATAAAGCAAACGACACGTTTAAGAAGAAACGAAATCGCACGACCGTAAAGAAAGCAAGTCACCAAGCTAGCAGTTTACTGCAAAATTGGAAAATGAAAATGATGGCGACAAGAACGACTGAGCATCTCTGGCTTAAGTGACACAAGACATCTCATCTCATCCATCGACCCATCAAAGGTCGTCGCTGAATTCGTCACGAATGCGCTGACCGCTTAACAGCCGAAAGATTGAACAAACGAAGGGCACACACAACGCGTAACAAACGATGCGAACGACGTCAATTCAAAAAACTACCTCCGACAGGGGCTTCGAATAATCGCAGTTGTTCGACGTGCTCTTCGCATCGGAGCGTCTCTTCTGGTCATCGATGGACATCGTCGACGCCAGCATCTCGGAACCGATCAGCTGGGCAACCTTCGCTTGTCGAACCGCGTCGAACGACTTAACAAACAAACAGCAGCATTACAGCAGCGGGGGAAGAAAGTCGAACAAAGGTGACAACGAACAGCGGCACATCTTGTCAGGCAATTACTACTCCCTTGCCTCATCCGCAAAACGAACATCCATACAACGATGCACGAGAGGACACGAGTGAGGATTAAATATCCCTTTAACGCCGCATAAGAACAAACCGAAGACGAAGAAGGATGGCAATAAAAAAAATGTGGAGGGTAATCAGAAGGAAAACAAGAAAATATGAGCGATGAAAAAAACAATAAACAAGTATAGTACAACGCAAAGTGAAAAAGAGGAGAAAATATAAGATGGAGTAAAATAAACAGAGAAAAACAAATACTGTTCAGAAGCACCAGGAGATAGAATAAAGAAGGTCAAGAATAAAGGAGACGGCTAAAAGTAAGGCAAAGCAAAGGCAAATAAACAGAAAGAAAAGAAGATAAGAAGACAACGAGATGGGGAAAGTATGAGGACGAAAACAGGTCATGAACGTAAATAGAAAAAAAACAAGAACAAGCTGCAAAAGAAAGAGAAATAGAAAATGCGGAAGAAACTCTGGCAGAAAAGGAAATCAGGCGCTGGATTAAAAGATATAAGGTGCAAAAGAGACAAACTATAAAACTGTAAATATACATCAGGAAACAGCGCGACGAAAAACATAGGAAAGAAGAGGAAGAAATCACTGGTGAAAAAGGAAAGAAACGGGAAAAGATAAAGGAAGAGGAGAAAAATAGTGAGGGGCAACGAAAACAAGTAGGACAAAAGAAGGGTAGTGATAAAAGCAAACGAAAAACAAAAAGAAAAGAAAAAAATTAAAATCAGAAACGTAAAAGCAAGAAAACTAAGGACTGCGAAATAAAATTTTAACCTACAGAAGAAGAAAAAACAACCTTCTGCTAAGGTAGGTGGTAGGTAATTTAGATAGCGAAAGTCAATGTTTCAGTCAAGGTGAGTCTAACGAAACTTTTGGATGCGCACAACTCTCAGAACTGGCTGGAGGATATGTCGGTACAGAAGAGATGTATCAAGAACCGGACGATAAAACAGGAACAAACTATAGATTCCATCTTATATCCGGAAAAGAACAGATAACAATAACAACTCTTCAAGAAAAAAGTCCTTTAAGACTGTAGCTATAGAAAAGATGTACGGAGAAAATTGCGTAGAGTTTTTTCAGACATGATTTTGTGCGTAGTACAACAGAATCTGAGGATCTTCTGTCATGAACACTTGTTAGTCAAAACAATGATATTACACTGAAATGAATTTTCGAAGATATCTATGCCAAAGAATACGACATATGATTTTCTAGACGACGACAAAACGAACTGTAACAACACGATTATACTGAGGACTTAGTATGTGCAGGGTAAACGATGAAAACTCAGTACCCTCGCTGAAATGCTGCCAATGACGCAACAGTGACATATGGTAAACACAAATTAGGCTCGCAGTGCGCAATGAAGAAAAGCACAAAGATTTGTGACAACTAGCAAAACGGCAGACAACAAAGATATACCTGCTTCTTAGCCCGCAGAGCGGCATCCTCCAGAGTCTCGGCAGCCTCGTACTTGCCCTGTCGTCGATACAAGGCGCCGAGATTCTTCAACGTGGTGGTTACGGTCGGGCTAAAATCGCAAATCGCTATAAGGAACGTGGTCGGCGGCCACCACCAATACTATGGACAACACCTGTCGACTCTGGCCGCCTTGTGCCAGCCGCCGTACTCGGCGTACGGCGCGCTTTCGCGGTTTGCGTACTTGTTCTCCTCGCGCTCCTCGGCCACTTGCCAGATCGGCTTGTTCTCGCCAGAGATGGCGCCGAATTCGCGTTCGTGCGCCCTTGTCAAAATCTGCTTGTACAACACCTCGGCCTCTTTGTATTTGCCTTGTTTCAGGTATGCCGAAGCCTAGAACGCGGTCGGTTAGTCAGTCAGGAAACCATGCACGCAACAATACCAGGTTGTTTTTGGTCTTGGCAACGTTTGGGTCATCCGGTCCGAGCTTTGTCTCATAAATGCTCAGAGCGCGCATGTAGTACTTCTCCACCTCCTCGTACTTGCCCTGGTTTTGACACAACAGCGCCAGATTGTTCAGCTGCTTGGCGACGTCCGGGTGTTCCGATCCGAGCACCTTCAAGCGCAAAAAAATTTAGTT
The DNA here is from genome assembly GCA_900618415.1 of Soboliphyme baturini. Classification (NCBI taxonomy): domain Eukaryota; kingdom Metazoa; phylum Nematoda; class Enoplea; order Dioctophymatida; family Soboliphymatidae; genus Soboliphyme; species Soboliphyme baturini. The sequence goes on along the minus strand of UZAM01008594.1, from coordinate 13,245 downwards.
TACTTTACAACAGTTAAGTCGTACCTTCTCGCGAATCTCGAGTGCTCGCTTACAAAGAGGCTCGGCCTCTTTGTACTTTCCTCGTTTTCCGTATAACACGGCCAAGTTGTTCAACGTAGCTGCCACGGCGGGGTGGTTTTCTCCCAGCGTTTTTTCCCGTATTTGCAATGCTTCGTTTAACAGGTTCGCTGCTTCTTTATATTTATTTTGGTCTCTGGAAACGAAGAAACGTTCAGCTTTAAATGAACAAGCATAAACATAGAAAAACATACTATAAAACATCAAAAAATCAAAATACATTTAGGAACAACTTAAGGAAAAAAGGATCTGCAACGTGGTTGCGCATGCAACATTCCGGTAGTTCTAGCAGAAATATATTTATATATTGGATATACAATTGGACATTCCAATCATAACGATTAAATGGCAACAATTGAAAACGAACGAAGATTATGGAGAACGAACGAAGGCAAACTGATTTCAAAAAACAGATCACAGGATCGTGAAGTTCTGGCCATAATCAAAAACTGGCAAACTTCTCAATGAGTTGCAAGCGACACTGAAGACTAATCACCGCTGATGATAGCAGATCCACACAAAATGTGGCAAGCAAGAAGAAACATCAACGATAAACGCGAAGAACCGCGACAGTCAATATGTAATGATACCTGATACCGTGAATGCGCTGATGTTGTACAAAATCCTTCTTCTCGTTCAACGGTAAACTTCGTCTACGAAAAAGGAACGGGGTGTGTTCTATGTTCCACTTATCGAGAAAAGGAGTAAGGAACTTATTGATGGTTGGGCTCAAAAACCGCCTCAAGATCTACCCCTACACATGGAACTTCAGGGTAATGGTACCTAAACATAACTGAACAGATCAATGGGTGATGAACTGGGTTGAATATTCAACACCGTTTCAGGTACTGAAGTACAGGTCAGCAGAGATGATCCGGCATATCGCTTTCTCTGTTTTGCATACAGATGAATAGCGCGAACGCTGGAGTCATGAATGTCAGTTAGTTCTGCGTCTGATACCAGCGTTCACTGGTCAGTCATCAAAAAGGTTAGTTGGTTAGTACATAGGAAATATAGTTGATAGGCGTATTGAACTTGAGCTAGCGATATTGATCTAAGCATATACCGGTGTACATATGTCTGTTTTTCCTTCCTTCCCCCTGATTGCTTTTAAATGTTTATTTGCATCCGCAAAAGCAGCTATAAGCCGCCAGGGTTGTCTTCAATCAGGTCAAATGGCCAAATAGGTAAAAGGATGAATTATGATTTTCTTCCATCGTCATAGAAATGCCCCTACGAAGAGACAACGAAAAAATGCACGAATGGTATGTGATGATGGAACTGACCCGGAAGGGGGCCGAAGTTTAAAACAGTTTTTAAACACACGAAGTTAGACAACGGCTGAGAGCGAAACGCACCTGTACACTAAAGCCAAGATATTCAGCATGGTCGCAACGTCGGGATGATTATGACCGCTGGTCTTCTCAAGGTCTTCCAACGCTTGCTTGCACAGCGGAACGGCAACTTCGTAACGACCTTGCGATGCGTACTGGATGACCTACGAGAGGAAAGTGCAATGAGTGGTCAACGTTTAATCGCAAGAACATAGAAGGAACGAAACTGAAGTCGTACCAGGTTATGGAGTGTCCGAAGTCTGGCAGGAATCTCGTAACCGGCAGTCGCTGACGCTGCCATGGAATGGGCTGGGGTGGGGTTCGGGTATTCGGAGCTGGTTTCGTTATCTTCGTCTTCGGGACCGAACCCCAAGTCCTGAAGCGACTGACTCGACTTGGACATGTCATCGATTTTGTCTTCGTTGTCCTAAGAAATAAAATGTGAAAACACGGTTAAATTTGCAAAATTTGATTTGTGATAGTTACCCAGGTTCAAGATTAGGCTTTGGCTCAGGCTGTAACGCAATTAAAATTTATAGCTTACCGGTGTGGACAGAACAACAAAACAATTTAAATGAGTAGTCGGCACGGAATGAATTGTAAATGAGTTTATTCATGTGCGTGTTTATGTTGTGTGTGAAACAAACCCGACCTCGTACAAATGTAAACCTCTGGAAACTTAATCAGAAGAGCAGCGAAAAAAACGCGACTGCAAAGAATTGAACAGAAATAAGCCAGAACTAAGGAAGTAACATGAAGGTTGCAATCATGAACGTGGGTAAAAATTCCAAGAGTCCAAGACTTCATGACATTATTGAATTTTATGAGGTACGAGGGAGTATGTCTACACCAAGCAAGGCGACTGTTTTCGATATATGAGACGAAACTCAAACGACTCAGGCCAATAAGGCAGTGGTAACCAAGGGATGACGCTTCATCTGAATCGTCCCAGAGCGTTAAATAGCACTGGTCTAACAGAAGGACAGTCTGTTTAAAATGACTTTAGGTGATAAATAGGGAACCATGAGGTATCATACAATTAATGAACGACTGGTTTCGCTAAGACAATAAATGTGCTGTCCTAAGACGAGCAACAGTGCGCATCAAAATATAATTACAGTAACGTTTCAGAATGTCAAAAAAATTAATCTAGCAAGTAGACAGGGGTCAGAGACAAACAAAAGATCCTCAGGTTATTAAAGCGGAACGTGGAAAAACATTCCGATACCGTAAAACATGTGTGATCAGCACATCGTATCATGGAACAAGATGAATGGCGTGGCGCGGGAAAAGCAACAACTTTCCCGTAAAATGAAGCAAGCGCCACTAATCCTCCCAACCAGCTGCATCGGTCACGACTTTGGCGCAGATGTCAGCCGTGCCATCAATATCCAATGGGTATACCTCACCTGGACGAAAACAGCGCCGTTCACTTCAAAAAAAACTTTCCAGTTTTTCAGAAGACGGACCGAGGTTGGTCCGAAAGGTCAGTATATTTCCATAATCATTATGACCAAAGCTTTCAAGTGCTGTTATACTGTTTATTACGTGCCCAAACACAACGACATAATACTTAATGCGTAAAAATAACAAATATATAATTGCATATTCTAGTAATAGGACGGTTAAGACTAATATACGTTATATAACTGCATAATTATAACGGTTAGTGGTCCGACCTATTTTCCAAATTCAGAGGGCCGACGATGACTAAAGAAAGTACCAAAGGATAACAAAACTGAAAGACGTCTGATTACGTACGAGCTGACCACTCTTGAACGGATGGGGAAAAACGAAGAATTTCCATCACCATCAAAGCAATCGACTAAGTGTCATGGCAATCCGGCCATATGTTTTTAAAACAGCTAGTGGCTGGAGGATCACAAACAGGATAAACTGCAGCGAGGAAGCACTGTTCACGTTAATCCTGAAAAAATATGAGACCTTATCGTCATGCAGCATATGCAGAGACAAACGAATAGAAAACGAAGAGAAAAAAACAGAATAAGAAGTAGGTCAGGATAAGGAGGAAGAATACGAAAATGAAAGTAAAACAGAAAACATCAGTAAAAAGACGAGGAAGAACAAAGAAAAATCTACATGCGAAAAAATGGAGGTAGAAAAAAACGGCCAGAGAAGCAGCAAATTACATCTCTCGCACTACTTGAACGGTCAAGAGCTGATAAATCCATCACTATCTGCCTCCTGAAACAAGGATGACATTTGTTATTCATAATTTATACTGTTACAGAAAAATACGATCGCCAATAAGCGTGAAATAACGATGCGTATATTTTTTTGCTTTTAAGTATTATGTTTCATACATACTTGGTCAGTTTGTTTTAAATGCCTTTGATCATACCTTTTGGTTTCTTAAATTTTTAGAGTACAAGCATCACATTCGTCATAGAAATAATGTGTAATAGGAAAGAAAACGAAAAGTTGGTTAACGTTGGAATGTCAGTCTACATTAAATTCACGATTAGGCCATTTTGTCTACCTTCTTTTCATGAAGTTGAGGATGCGCTGCCGATATCTGTTTCCATGCCAACAGTCAAGAGTGTGGAAACATATGGCAAGCGTCGTGTGTAGCCCTTTGTTTCCTTCCCACAGAGTGGGACTTATTCATCAACCTTTGAAGGAAAAAAGGCGAATATTTATCAGCTGATGCTGTTGTGGGCCCATGCACTGTCATTCGTAAAATACTATGGAGCCGTGGGCTTTTTAAATAGTACCCTGTGCTACTAAGAAAAAGGGGACGGTGCGTTGCGGCGTGTAAATCAGGTGAAGTGACAGAAGAATGTTACAGTACAATATAGCTTTGTGCAGGTTTTCTAGTTTTATGGAGAGCAGTACAATCATGTACCGCTTGAAGCACTGGAAAGTCGGTATTATGTATTTATTTAGTAATAGTTTAGTGTCAGTTTTATTGTCTAGTTTTAATATACAGTGCACAATGCAGTACACAGTACAGATGCATATTACAGTTTCTAAGGGGTGCCAATATGTTTTGACCAAATTTTGGTTCCCATTTTTTACGTTTTGCAAGCATATTAGAAACTAAACATCGTACCGTCTGCCCAACGTCGTACTGCTTCATGCTGTTCATGAACTCAAGTTGCTTCTTTTCTTCCTCGAGCTGTGCAACGCTCTGTTCACTGTGCTGCAATCTTTGCTGCGTGGTGGCCAACTCGTCCCTCAGCCACGCGTTTTCCTGGCACAGTCTGCGCACCTGCGCCTTAAGTTTCTGCTTCTCCGCCTCAACGTACTGTAAGTGA
>UZAM01008591.1:10529-25909 GCA_900618415.1 Soboliphyme baturini | reverse complement strand
GGCAAATATATGGTCAGAGGTGCTTCGACCGGGCCGGAAGCCACATTGCTCTTCTTGGATCTTGAGGTCAGTTATTTCGAGGTACCACCTTGCCAGCACCAAAAATTAACCCCGGACGTTCAATAAGGCCATGCCTCGTTGACTGATGCACTGCCTATGGTATGCCTTTTTGAGTAGGAGTACTACAACCCTGTTTTCCAGTTCACTTATGTATTGTGCATAGCCACTGGAGTTTGACAGACACGTGATGGCTACACAATGCTTTCTCCTCTTTAGGCTTCAAGCATTTCAGGCGGATTTCATCGATTACAGCGGCCTTGCAGTTATTCAAGCTTTCTACATGTTCAGTGACTTCATCCACCAAAAGGCTACTATTCATTGCCTGCTCTATTCAGGCAAATCTTCCCACAGTTGCTCGATGTTTGTTTTCTCTCCATGATGTGTATCCTCATGTTTGATAAGAGGGCGTTGCAACTTGTCCCTCAACGCTCATAGACTCCAGTTCTTTGGATCTCAGGAACAGCGGATGGTCTGAGAGAAATACGTTTTTGCCGCATGGACCGCTGAATCCATCAATTCACTGAACTCTTCCCAAGAATCACCTTTCGTGGTGGCCACTGCTTTCGTTGGCTTCTTGCACGCATCTTCTTACCGTATTCCAGACGAACGCTCTTTGCTTGAAAGTAATTCTTTTAAACGAGGTGTTCTGATCGCTGATAGCCAGTTGAACCTCTCCTGTCGAACAGGAAGTTTGTTTTTGATCTGGAGGCCAGTTCTTTATAAGCTACAGCATTAGACAGCAGTCGCAAGCCAGATTCCACATCTGTGGTCGTCAATGAGATCGGTTCAAAGAGTCGAGCGATGTTGTTTGCCGTTTGACTCTCGTTTCGCACTTGATTTTCTGGCTGTTTCTGCCGTCAGGACTTCATATAGTACTCCATCACTTTCAGCGAAGAATGCCGAAACCAAGATGATTATCTGGGGCCGCTTTGCCCTCTTCAGCTCCAGTGACTGACCACGTCTTCTAGCTGCACAACATTGCTGGCAGGACGGTAGAAGTGAGCAGGTTTCAACGGGATTATTTAGTGAGATCACGAGGAAAACGTCCTTATTGGAAACGAACGCGCCTCAAGCGGCACTCTGACCGGGCGTTGAGGTTGGTTTTGTTGTACAGCAGATTCGCATGGGCGAAATGACCAATCGCGGCCGCTGATGGAGAATGAAAGTCAGAGCGAAGCTCCTTCTATCTATGGAGGTTGGGAGGGCGAAGGCTACGACTGATAGCTGAAAGATGCTGAAAAACAATACAGCGAGATAGGATATGAACCATTTCAGTTATTTTCGAACAGTGGTTTCTCAATGGCAGCGGTATTGATGCATAAGTAAATCTTCTGATTGAATGGACACCGGTGAATTTCACTATCGCATGAGGAGAAACCAGCACCTGGCATGTTTTCATAAAACGCAGAAACGAACAGGATGCTAGTGAAAAGTTTTTCCATGACAGCAGTCCACCGACTACAGATAGTTGGAAAAGAACAAAACTAAGAATATAACCCTTTCTGTGACATGGAGCTTCGTCGAAAAATGAATTCATATGCCAGATGGCATTTCAGAAGTTCAGATTGGACTACCTTGTTGTTAAGATTTGTTAGCGTTAGGTGACAAAGGCGATAACAGCGACGATCGTCGACATTGAAGAAGGTTAACCTCGTTTTCTAGCGGTTCAGGGAAAGTCTGTAGTATAACTCATTTTTGTGCTGAGTGACTCAACCAACTCGTACAAGTGCCACCTTGCCATAACAAACGTCAGCGATTCAGACTTAGCTAAGAAATCCTGGCTACTTGTTTGCTTGAAAGGTTGACAAATCTCCCTCGGTGTCAATGCAAATCTTGTAAAAATAGGCACTGGCCAAATGGAGTCAACCCGCTGACCAGCAAATAGCCCTTCAAGACAGAACCTGAAATCAAGACTTTACATCGACCTCCAGCACTGTAACGAAACGTTGCCAGTTATAATTCATGGTCTGCGACATCTAGAAATGAGTCTCGAGTTTTTTTCTTACTTCACACGTATGAATAAGGCGTACTGTTTACTGTAAATCATAAATGAATTCATATTAGAGCTCTACTGTACTAAGAAGTCACCGTCAGCGATTCCGGCATCCGCCAGATTTTGGGTACAGTTGAGGAGGAATCATCGATTGGTTTCTTTCGGCTGCAGTTTTCAAGCAAAACTTTTCAATCTTCTCTTCCACCATTGCTCCAGTACTCATCATGATCACCACGGTACTGGAAGAGAAGCAACAATTTTGAATGTCAGATCGGCAGTTTGGATCACGCTTTGTTTTTATAAGCTGAAAAAACGGAAATATGTTTATCTGCATTTCACTAAACAAAAACGCTTAACCTGGCCAATGCCTAAGCCTAAGGATAGAGGGAAGATTAAATATTCAGATGACCTCACATAAAAGGATATAACCTAGGCTCGAGCATATTTTCCCTTATAACTACGGCATCCGTAATGGGCCGATTATGGGCTCGAAAACGCTAAGCCATCATGAAGCGAAGAATAAGACGGGGTTTAACCGTTGAGACGCCAGTATCCCTTTTGCACCCATGATGGGCACCATTTGTGATGCCGTTTATTTCATAGTGCTTATCATGTAGCATTGATTGGAGTTTCTAGGCCAGGAGTTAGGCGTGCCCCGATTCAAAAGGAGTGTCAACAACCATGAGGTAAATATAATTTTCAATCTTCAGCATAGGTTTCCTCAAAGTGTTACTCATTTATCTGCCTTGTAAGGATGAAAGACTTGACTCACCATCCATCCAGTGCGCACCAAGGCCCTGTTAAGCCGATGCAGGAATATGGACGTATTTTTTAGCGGTGTAACGTGTCAGAAATGACGCTGCGGCATTTGAAATGCTGCGGAACCTTCAAATACGAAATCCGTCTGGCTGAGCAAACAACGATTTGCTGGTGCACATTCCAGACGTTGCAAACCGGTTCTGGGTGGAACGACGATCACAGAGAAACTGATTTCGGTTCAATGCAATCCTCCTTTCGAGAAACCGGAAGTTTTCCTAAAGTTAGCTTGTACAAAGGGAAGGGAAGGCCTGGAGATTTAGTGCTATGTTGCATCTGTTTGAATTATTCTGACAGCATCACAACATATGTCACTGTGTTCTGCTTTCAGCACAGTTTAACGATGCTTTGTGTCGCAAATTGCTGAGCACAAAAAGTCGGTCATCGGTCCCGATAGCCCCATTTTATAAATTATAATTTAACCATAGGATGTATTATAGTTTATGAACATGGAATACTGTCCTTCAAAGGCGAGAAACCCAAGCGACAAAGTCAAGAAGACGGATGATATCGGACAAGCGAAAACCGCGCGATCAACCGAAGTATCCTCGAAAGAAATAAGTCTGGACCACATCGCAGTCCAATGCTAAAGCACACCTTCTCTATGATGAGGTGCGCAACAAAAGGATCCACCCTGGCAGAGATACTGTAGCCATCATCAAATAAAGCAAGTGGTGGAAGGCGCTTCCAATCTCATTAATCATGCGTCATCAACGGGATCTGTTCAAACCGCCATGCGATGCTGCTTGCAAATTTCGCTTTCGTATTCGCAGAGAAGATAATGATTCCCATTTGATTCTCCGGTTGTTTCTGCCACTTCGTATGGTACTCTTCGTATGGTGCCCTATTTCTTACAGCGCAGCGTGTCAACACCAAGGTGATGATCGGTTGATAGCTCTGCGCCTCTTTTAACACGAACACTCATTACTGAGCGTCTTAGGTCAGACGAAACGATTATCAAACGGATCATAGATTTCTGTACACATGCTTCCCGGTACCAGGTATACTTGTGCACTCTTCGATGCTCCAAGAAGATATTCATTACGGACAGTTGGTTGTGTGCATGAAACTGCAACAACTTAATGCGCCTGTTTTTGAGGTCGCTAGGGTCATTCATTTCAATGACAGTTTTCAACTTCTGAGTGCCTGTCCCAGCATCGGCATTGAAATCGCCCATCAGTATGAGGGACTCTGTATTCGGCACTTCGGATAGAGCACACTGCATCTCCTCAGGGAAGGTCTCATATTCTCCCTCCAAATTGGGCGCATAGACTTGTAAGGAGTTCATTGCTTCAGTCATAGATTTACCACTCTTCCTCTCATTTTTTCCATTCAGTGATTCTATCAGCCACGTTGGGTTCTCGCTCGTCGTAATGTCGACCTTTGAATAAAACAGATTCCATCCGCTGAGGTTCAGGAGTCCAGAGCCTGGGCTTTTTGCTGACGAGAGTCCAACAATGTGGAGTTGGTACTTCGTGGCCTCATGTTCTTTTCCTCTGAGTGATGATATATTCCAATTTCCGACTTTACGCTCCCACTGGTGGTGTCGTCCTCGTGGAAGCTTTTCTGATGTGCTATAATGGCATCGCGCTGTCTGCCTCCTCCGTTCAGAACGGATAACGACTCCGTTGCTGACTGGTAGCTTCGTCGTCGTTGCGTCAGTCAACGTCAGCCGTTGATTTGCTACTACGCCATCGGCTGCCAGTGGGCAGTGAGCAGGTTCTGATCGCCGACTTTTCGCGGCCTGCCTCAGTATCCCCCCCCCCGAAAGCCTGCGCGGCCCTTGGTAACCGGTGTAATGTTCGACGGCGGCAATACCAAGAGGGGCAGTTTTTGCGGACACTTCGCTACGTCCTTTCGATCTGGACTTGGAAATGATACCGACCGAGTTTGTTATAAGCAATTTCACCGGAAATATAGAAATTCATGCTACGAAGTCATTCCAAAAATATGGACTTGTAAATCGGTGTTACTTAGTAACAGCTTAGCGCAGTGTCACTCTACAATCCCTGAATTTAACAGAGAACTGAATCACCAATTCCTCATAGTGGCGCAGTAGCCGTGGCTACGACCGAGAGTGTGAATCACAATCTATGGTTTAACATACAAGAGCAACCAGTAGGCAAAACGCCATCTGTGATGAACCAATTGAGGTGTTTCTCTGTCCTGCTGCTTTGCACAACCACTGTGCACACGCGCCTTTGGCAGACTATTTAAATCTCTGTGCGTGGCGACCCTTTGATTTCAAAAATAGTCCAAGTATCAAAAAAGGTGTGCCTGCTCTTCAAAAGTGACGGTATTCCAGCACCGGCTATTGAAAATGACAGCAACAATCGATCCGTTCCCAATTAGCCCATTGGGCACTACAAAGAAAGAACCGCCTTGTCCTAAAACGTGATTAGCCGATGACTCGTGAGGAATCGTCTGCACCAAATATGTGATTGGTCGGCTGGAGACGACCAGGAAATAAATTGCCTCAGCAAGAAGATCTATTCGCCCATTGGCAACGTAGACAGGATTAAATGGGCCATATCTGTTTAGTAGACATACAGTAGACCAAATATGTGTGTATGTACAAAATAAATGCTATCGTTAAGCGGCCGCAGTCTACTGCCGCACGTCTTTGAATTTGAATGGACATACCATATGCCCAAGGTCCAAACATTTGTCTGACACTGTCAAACTTCAGAAAATCAATTCCAAATTGGATGCACCGTTAAACCAGCGGCCAGTAGTAATATCATGTAAGAAGACATCGCTAAGCAAAAACATTTCCGTTCAAAACCTCTTCTTGCAAGTAGCAACTGTTAGTCATTTTATTTTATGAACCTGTTATAAGCGGCCAAACAAATCTAATACGTCACGCCAGTGATGCTGTTGCGGTGTCGTTAAGAACCGAGTAAGTTGAGTGCATTGCAGAACGCTCATAATAACAGTTGATGTGAGTCACTGAGTGCAACTAAAATACAGTAATCAGTCGAAATAGGAACAACCGATTAGAAACGTTCGTTTATAAGAGTTTCAAGGATTAAAACAAATTGTTCAAATCGATTTTCAGGTTTTATTGAAACCATGGAACGTAACTGTATGTCTGACTGACTTGTGCAGAAGCAGCAGCATCACTGAGTCTGTAATTGCCATCATAGTTTTGCTGTAAAAGCTACTGTGCGCCATCTACCACAGAACACCTGAGCATTGGAGTTTTGTTTTGTGCATAAATTTGCCTGCGGATGATGACAAATTTAGTTGCTGCTCGAATGCGCCCAGGTCAAAGACGCAGTCCTGAAACAAAAGCACTCCAAGTGCAAATAACGTTGAGCAATGACGCAGTTTAATACCCCCCCCCCTAGGCGACTAGAAGAATGAGACAATGCCTTCTGTAAAGTAAATCTGACATCAGCAATTTAAGTGTCGAATCTCCAGGTATTTCTGCTTATCATGTCCAATGAATGAACCACTGCTGCTTCTGGCAAAATGAAGAAGGACGGAAGTTCATCAGGTATGAAACAGAAACTGCATGTTATTAAAAGATTAGGGAAGTGATGGATAAAACGTCATTACTTGACTCAAGTTATGAAAGAATTGAAGAATTTACTTTTTCTTTGTTTGTGCTATAATCATATCTATGATAAGCACAGTACGCAATGCTTGTGCAATTTTTCATTCAATATTGACTGCAAAAATATTCTTAATGTAGTTGGATGATTAAAAATGTCATTTAAATACAGTAATTTATGATCTGCGATAATTTTGTACTCAAGTACAGTTCTCTTTTCTATTATTGTGCAGAACGTAATTGCCTATGAGTAAGTTGAAGCTAAAATAATGTAGGAAATAGCGAGAAATTAATTTCCTTATTATAAGTTTTCATCTACAAACAATTTCTGGTACGCCAAGGGGTTAACTGGGCTTAAAATTAGTTTTGACCTATGATTGTGTCACGCAACAGCACTACCTACGCAAAATGACCACATTCTCACTTGTGCGAGGAGTTCGATGTCTTCTGAGAGAAAAATTACTTGTCATCAAACAAAATCTCTTATCTCTGAGATGAGGGACATTAGGAGTCTTAAGCAACCTGTAATAACAGTCCGCGGCGAAAGGTGATGATGGCAAAACAACAGAAGCAGTAGTTATTCACAATGATTCTGTCTTATATATATATACTTCGGGCAGCAAAATATATACTATAATTTAATCACTTACTGCATTTTGATATCAGTTCGTCAGAATCCGTGACGTCGAGCTCATGGCCTGACGTGTCTTCTTTCAATCCATCTTGATCGTTTTGAGAACTGCCTTCCTTGGTTCTGTCTGCAAGGGCATGTCACTTACCACGCCCACTAGAACGCCTCTACCTTTTCCAGCCGTCCACCGTTTAGTGCTTCATGGAATTTTCCGCAGACTTTGTTTCGGTTCATCATGCTGCATATAGTGCTCTCGAGAAGCATGTGAAGCTAATATCCCGCATTACGGTAAGACATGAGCAAGAGATCTGACTTACAAAGAAGAAACGAAATTTTTCCACCATGCTTCTGTGTCCATTTAGGCTGCATCCTGGCCCCTGTTCAGTGGAACTTCCTCATTGATGGCATCATGGAAAAGCATTAGAGGGATAGAATAGCATTAGATCTGACGTTTTACTGTAATATTGTTCATCCATCTTTACGGATATACGCAATCCGGGGCCATTGCTGTCCACATCGAGATTTCAACCGCCCTGAGGTAACCGTAGTTACGTTGGCTCAGACATGAGCTGGGTTGTGCACCAGCTGATGTCACACCAATCACAGTCAATTCCATTCTGATAGCTGGATGGCTTCGGAAACAGATGGGCAATTTGAAACCTGGTCAGGCACTGCCAAGTGACTCACTCTCCTCTCTTGCCATCAGCATATGGTTACAAATCATCGAACAAAGACTAAGTGAGTTTGGAAACGAACATTCTGTGTGATTGGCAATGACGGAGTTAGGAAATCCTGGACGTCATTGGAACCGGCTAAGCAAGTGGAGTGAAAGCCACAATGAGAACAGCAGCAAAAATGTCTCTGCTGTGTTTTGCATCGTTGCTTTGCCATTGTCGGCTAAATTTAACAGTACTTAAACAACAGAATAACTTAGCTTTATTATATCTGCGGTGCTTTACCTTGGTGGTTATCAATTTTCTGAAAAAATCGACGGCTCAGAACTAACGGCAGGGAAAAACGAAAGTGGTTTCAGCAAAATGATCGTAAGGAAACACGAATCCGTATACCTGATGAATGAGAGCCATAGCTACAGGAGTGACACAGCAGAAATTCCAGAGAATATCGACAAATCCTCTGACGTAGAGCAAGTTTCATAGAAGCTTTTTATGAATAACGATATTTTGGCGACATTCAACGGAGCTCATTCACTCAGCAAATATGCGTAAGTGCGTTTCGCAATGTAAAACCCTTTGAACCAATCCACTTCATCCCGTGACTCATTCTGTTATCATATCCTGTGAAAGCAACAACCACGCGGTGTCTAAAGATATATCGATATTTTCTCAGAGATCCACGCCAGTCAGTGTGTAACGTCCGTAGTGGAGAGCGAAGTTTATTGGGACTTAAAAAATAATTGGAGTCGAAAGCCGATGAGTCCCCCTGCAACAATAAAGATCTCCTTGCTGGTAGTCGGTGTTTACTTATTGCTGTCGTTAAGCTCGGCAAGTAAGGCAATGTCGCGTTTGATCTGTTCTTACTGTATGACATTTTTAAGCATCGGTTAACAATCGAACGAAAAGGGCATTCTTGGGATACTGTCCGAATGGAGGCCTTGCAGTTGCAGCATGCTTCGTTGGAGGAACTTGCGGTGCAGGATATTACTGTAATGTGCTGACAAACCGATGTTGCCCCATAGGATTTGGAAATTTGCAATCTACTTATGCAACATATCCCCCAGTTTACTCAACCTATCCGCCAATCCGCTATAACCCGTTCTTCAATAATCCATATAGGTCTTATAACTTCCCGTACAATCCTTTAGTGACTGTTGCTCCATATATCCCATATAATATATATAACACGTACGGTCCAAATGTTCCGTTCAACCCTGTTAACCCATACAATCTGTATCAACCATATAATCCTTTTAATATTTTTAATACGTACCCAACTTATCCTCCATCTACAGCGACTACGGTGTCTGTGGTTCCAACTTATTCTACTTACGCACCTATTACTACAGTAATCCCTCCTTCAGCTCAACTTTGTCAAGACGGTAATCCTTCGAATGGCCGGTGCGACAACGGCATTTGCGCACCTGGGTATATTTGCACTGCGAATCATCTCTGCTGTCAAAGTGGCACTGCGGCAAGTAAGTATAAGGCTGCGTTGAAGCAGTCATATCTGCACCGTTTTTGAATGCTAACATTCTTTTATCATACAGGTTGCAATTTCAACGGCCTTCCTAATGGTCGTTGCGACAGATTCCCTTGCCCCCTTGGCTACCAATGTTCTGCTGACAAGTACTGTTGCAGAATATAGCGGAGGAATTAGAGTTTGGTGACGTGACAACGGTTGCAAGCGATGAATCTTCACAATCTGGATATCATACACTTCCGCTAACTCAAGTGTTCGATTTGTTTACCAATTGTTTACTTCTCATCGTTGTGGCTTGCCTAAATTTGTTTTCCTTTATCACAGTTTCTATACTGATAAGTAAATTGTTGCGGCAATCAGCAGTCGCGTTGTTTTGACTGCAATAAGGTGAAATAAACGGGATCAGTTACGGTAACGGCTGCGCCATCGCAAAAACTGATCTTCAAGTGAGATGCCGCAGAAATGACGTTAAATCGAATGACAATTGGTGAGAATATTTTCGATTCGACTAGCATTGGAACTGGTCATAAAACAGAAAGGAGGAGAGGCTCGTAATTCAATCGTTTTTGGTAAAACCGGTGAACATGGCAGTATTTTATATTCAAACAAGTTTGGTTATGTGCGTAAACAAGTATTGTCCTTAAACAACCTTGTCAGTCTTTCAGAAGCAGACGTCCATTATGTTACTATGAGTCATGAATTTCTAGTTTTCTAGTATTTCGCTTTTTAATATCTCAGGGTGAATAATTTTGAATGGCTTCAAAATGAAAAATTACTTCTGACCGCTCAAGCACTTGGTAAATATTTTTATTTTAAGGCTTGCTCAAAAACTGTACCGTCAATAGACCGGATTTTCGCGAAGCCTGCTTCGTATTGAGCACAGATTGTTCCCTCGATGGCTTGCGTGGTCGCGGCAGTGAATAACTTTTCTCTCGTCAGAAGGATGACAAAATAACTGAAAATCATAGAACAGGCCAAACCTCGCATTGCTTACGTTGTAATCACTCAAGCGGCTAGAGATGTGACAATATTTCCCTCTCATTGTCTAAAAAATGCGTCCAACGTCCCCTGGATCTGCGTCAAAGTTACACGCGTCATACTCCGTAGTGTGGGCTTTGCAATTAAATGATTTCATGAATAATTATTGGAGAATTATTATTCTAGACGATATCCCTCAATCATATGCTTCCAACGTAGTGGCAAAGTTTGTCTTGGTTCAGGAAGATTTATTTCGAAAACAGAGTCATAACGTTCTCTTCAGATTAGCTGAATGCACAACGATCCATTCATTTTCCAGCAGAAATCTCCAACTTAATTACGAAAATGGCGAGATGTAACGACCTCATTCGTCAAAACTTTCTGTCGGTTGTTAGATTCTAATTTATTAACTGCAGAAGCGAGTAGCCTCGCTTGTTTTTCAGGGCGTCCTCTACAAGTGGCACATCAGAAGTCTACTAAAGAAACGATGAAACACGTGGGCAGGAAAACCACGTGCCTCTGAGGTTAGGGCAGTGAAAAGCCACTACGCGTTACCATTATTTTCTTATGGCCGGAAGGAGGCTGTTTTCCATTGCTCTGAACGGGACGGTGCCAAGTGATGCCACTCTTAATGTGAATCGCAGGTTTGGCAAGGATTTCGCACGATGGGCGACTTTGACAGCAGTTTGATCATAACGTAGTAACGGAAACAGAACGATCCCAAAGGGTTGAACAGCGCAGAATGACGAAATTTCCGGACATTGGGCTACCAGAGAATATTTGGAAGACTTAAGTCACTATTGAGATAATACAGCCTCAGGCAAAGATCCTGTCTTTGGGTGAGGATGCCGGCACAGAAGGAGAGGGCCTCGGGGGGGGGGTTCGTAATCAACACAAATAGTCGACGGCTCTTAGATGCTAAATTGCTGAAGCGCCTCCTATTTTTGGAATAAGCGCCATTTCAAAGAATTTGGAGCTATTTACTAGCTTACAGTCGTTCGTACACAGTGACTAAACGGAGAGGTAGTAACAACATCTTGAGACATTCACACGATGAATCGTGAGCAGTTCGATAGGAGCGATTCCAAGCACTTTTTAAACTTTTGATCAACTTCAGATTCTGACATGAAATGAATCATGTTACTGCGGTAGTTGGTGATAAATGCTAATCAATATAGCTCAGAAAGATGACAGGAACCCTTTTCTTCCCTCATCAGCGTTCCTGACGACACCGTGAGTTATGCAGACCAAGGCAACAATCATACCGAGGGCATTTTTGAAACCAGGTTGAAACGAATCAAGAAAAGGTTTCATTTTTCCTTGAATGATGCAAAATGGTCAGTTAATCACGTTTCTCCACTGGTATTACTGTATAAATTACGAGTAAGTGACCAATTGAAGACAATAATAAAATATGTAAAAAAATTAATAACCTGTTTCGCAAGTTCATTCTGCATAGTAGAAGAAAATTATTTCCTGTTCAATGCAGACTTTTCGAACAAACTGAAGAGACATCGGTAGGCATTTCACTCTACCATTATTGGATGAAAAACTTCAATGATAAATTTGGACACGAAACAAAATCTGTTTCCAAGTTTCCTCAATTGATACGTTGAAACAAATTTCATAACTTTTTCTTACATATAGCAGCATTTTGTTCCATTCTCGAATACCTCCTTATTTATCCCAACTGAAATTGGCAACCTTGCATTCACTGCATACAAAACCGCGGCCTGATTCAGCGGTCCTCATAGGTGGTTAGAAGCAAGGAACAGATGGTTTATTCCAGGTCCCATCGGCATCTGAAATTTAAATATTTTAATTACTAGCGGGTTGAAAATGATACCCTCCCGTTCAACGCCAGGGTTACGTTTTGTCTAAAGTAGATAATTTTGTTCCATAGAATGACATGCAATTGAACGGCAAATTTACCCGTTCCTCTGAACTTAGATTTTTCCTTGAAACGCTGGCCGGTTTGACCACAAGTTACGAATTGGGTGCTTCCAATGATCCTAGCAGCCATTTGTGGCAACGGTTGTACGGAAATTCCCAAAGCACCGTATGTTCTTAGGCATCCTGTTTGATGAACAGTCTCACTGAAATTCCGTACGAAATGATGGCAGCTATTCTCTTATATAGTATCTGTAGAAAACAGAATGAGATTACCCTTATTATGACGTCTATCCAGTGAAAGTTAGATGCCATCTGTCTGTCAAGATTAAGGAAAGTCAGACTTTGCTTGATGAGTCACATCTTTGGATGTAAAGGAAGCCAGTTTAAACTTGTACGTTTCTTAATGACGGATATCATTTGTCGTGCAATGCATATGAATGGAGCACTTCACTTTTTCTTCACCTTCTCACTCAAATCATTATTACTATTATTATTAGAAAAACATTTGACAGCACTGAAGCTTATCGTCTTTATTTTATCAAGACACTTGGGCTGTTACCAAAAATGACACTAATTCCTAAACGATAACAGGCAGAGGCCTGTTACGGAACCTCTGCCAACGTTATCAGCGAAGAGGTGTTAAGATTGGAATTTCTTGAGCTATCTGTACATATGTGATGCAGCTTTCTGTGACCTTTTCTGGCAATGGATTCAGTATTTGCTCTCGAGGCGTTTTCAAGGTTGATTACACATAATTCATTGTTTAAAGTTTATTTTCCCTCATCTTACCTCTTTATTGTTTTTATTGTCAGTCCATAAGGCTGGCATTATTTGCCCAAGCTCCTGATTTTGAGATTTTACAAAATAAATTTTACTTATCTGATATGCACAGAGTGAATCCGATTAGTTATGAGTTATATGCAACTTCGTGAATACTTTTGCCTTGCAATCTACTCTTGGTTCCGGTCGGTCCATAAATATCAAGCCAACTGCAAACATTGGCTAATCTGGTTGTTGCAATTTTCGTTTTTCTGCATGACTGTTTAAGGACCCCGTTCGTCGACGGATGTCGACATTGGGCTGAAATACCTTGGAACCGAAAAATGCCAGGGATGGCTGATTTAGAGAAGGCACATCATTTCGTTGCTAAGGTTGAGAATCGATCATGAATGCAGGATTAATCGTTAGTGTCAAGTAACATGTCGATTGCACCTTTCCCTCCACAAGATGGATGCCCTGCACCGGCGACCTATGAGAAGTTCAATTGGTCTAAGGAAACGAAAGGCAGTTAAGTTTGTACCGTTCAAGTATTAGTTTCTGCCTTATAATCTCATGAAGGAGCGGTTTGTAGCACCTTTAGTTTCAGTAAGTTGATGATGGCATGCTGATCTCTACTTCCATGCGAAGTGGCTCATTTTTAAGACATTTGTTTTCAGGTTAGCGACAGCAGCTTCGTGACAATCAAAGGGAATAGTTCTCTTGCTTATTTTTGTAGACTGGAACTCATTTATCGAACTCAGAAAAATGATCGAAGGGGAGTGACCCTGACTGGGACTTAACCTGAGATTTCTAGGTGAGTCAGACTCTCTACAAAGCATCTTAGAGGAGCATGTGGTAACTTGATTGTTCATTAATAATTGTTGATTAATACAAAAGATATGACGCTCCTCTGCCGCAACTGAACTCACCACCTCCAGGATTTGAAGCCAATTTCTTAAGCCCTGTGCTTCTCCGCCATGAAAACTAACAACATGAAATATCTTTCGGTAATGTTGAACATACATTTCAGCCGTAAATCACCGGATGATCAGCAGAAAAACGCTTTGTGGTTTCTGAGGATGATGAAGCACCTGGAAGTGAAATAAAGACTACGAAAGTGTTTTGTCCAATGTTTCCTGATGCCGCCAAGGTTGCGTGCAGTTTTTTCATACTTAAAAATTTTTATGCATGAAATGCAAAGCGACCCGCTCTGAAATCTCCTTTACCACAGCAATGATGGCCTTGAAATCGTTGGTTAGATAAGCTTCCAGGACTGATATAAATTGGACTTTTGAATTTTGCAGGATTGATTATTCCCATGGTCAGAGATTTTGCCTCATGCCGTGCCACAATTGTCGCTAGAAGAATCATCTCAACTCCCTTGGATGTAGAACTTGGGTGTACTGTAAACTTCTGCCGCCCTTAATCCTCTTATACCTAATGTACAAGCAGCACAGAAAGGTTATTTTTCGAAAACAATCTCAATTGCTTGTGGTATCTCTAAAGAATGGATCATGCTGCATTAAGGTTTGCATGAGGATAATAATAACGGTCGATGCGTAGAGGCATATGCTTGTGAGTGTGTGTACTCATGAACTGAACTTAACCCGGAAAGTCTTCTTCGCCTTATGAAACCGGTAGTACGGTAGTCAGACAGCAGAAAACGCAGAGCACGTACAGGCGTCAGTTTATTACAGTCATTAACATCAGCACGCATACTTCTAAGCTAGCGGTGGGTGCACGTAGCATACCACGCACACCCTTTGGCAGCAACAACAATAAAACTACGCATGTTTGGCAGCACATAGGAAATAGAATGTCATTCTGAGCTTGAAGATGCTTCGGATGCATCGATTTTTGTTGCTTCTCTGACGACTGAACTGTTTCCTACGATGGCGTCCTTCTTTATGTGGAAGCCTGGTTGTCGCCGGCGTCCAGTAGGACAGAACCTGACAATCACGTAAAGAAACGCTTGTTACTGAAACATACCTTACTTTTAACCATCTGTCTTGTCGCTGCTGCACTCGGGCGAGAACAGCGGTTGTTGATCGAGACGGTTCCCGACGGACACTTTTCCCCTGCAAATCAAACTTCGGTTGTCGTTAATGATAAACGGGTAAGTTTATTTTTTTTAAAAAGCAGGACATACAGCATCGTCCTTCGTACAGCGAGGAATTAGGTTTACAGACGCATTTGCCATCTACACACGTTGTCGATGGAGTGGCTTTCGTGCACTGTTCGTTGATGGTGCAGCCGATTTCATCGAGCGGTATGACTGAAATGCATTCAAGGAATGAAAATGAGTTTATGACGCCATGATGAGGGAAGATCTCATGACACCTACGCACGCATCAGTTAGTAAATAAACACAGTTCATGATCAAGAAATTTAAAGAAGGGCGCATCGGTAGAAAAGCAGACGAATGAAGGCTTGTTGATTGGCGACATGTATCCAGCAAGGATTATCTGAGTAAATTAAAGGACTTTATATAGAGCGAAAGAGTGCTGACCAGCAAAAACTAATGGTCCTTATTTACG
>UZAM01008589.1:13938-26210 GCA_900618415.1 Soboliphyme baturini | reverse complement strand
CATACATACATACATACATACATACATACATACATACATACATACATACATACATACATACATACATGATGTGAACGTATAGATAGACACTGCCACTTGCTTCCAGAGACCGAAGGAGTCTTTCTGCGATAACAGGCCTGAGAGATCGTTAACCATGTGTGACAGATTCATATCACGGAGGGGTGAATTTGCCTTCTACACCTTTAGGTAAGGATACTTCCTGTACAGAGGAAGAATTATGACAAAGTACTTACAGAGAGTCGATCGAAACGCTCATTAAGTAATCCCTTGCATTTGGTAAACAGAAAAACAGGAGTAAGAGGTTTATCATGTAACTGCTTGGAGGTTCCTAGGTATCTAGAAATGAAAAGCGCTGTGAATTCAGAAAGTCGACATGCATATGTTATGCTAACTGGAGGCTTTTTCCTTCAACAACTGTTGCTCATGTGATGAGGCCAGCAAGTTCTGTTTGAGCTAAGCAGTTCTAAGCGCTCACTTTCCCGACAAGGATTAGACACACAGGAATGAGCCTGAGGCTGTGTAAACTTGGTTCAGTGTTGCATAACCTCATTGCTCCCGTTAGCCCCTCCCAACCCATAGAACTTCCAGGAGTTTTATTAACAGTATCCTGTAGAGGAAGCCGACTGCATCAGACAACTGCATCAACAAAAGATCCATTCCTATAAAGCGAATTAGATCTAAAGATTCTGGCTCTGGCAGATATAGACTGACAACTATATCGTAAGCTGAACCATTTAATTTGAGAGAGAGTGAAAATACTTGCGACTGCTGGACACCTCTTATGCTAGTACTTTTCTGTATGTCACCTGTCAGAATTTTGGCTTTGAAGAAAGAATTAAGGTGTAAACCTCAACCTTCATGTAAAGGTTCACACCTGTTTCGTTCGATGGCTATTCGAGATGCAAAACGAACTTCGACTGCTACAAACAATCCTAATTTTCTTCTTATCAAGATGCGCCATTCAGTGCTGAATTCCTTCAATGTTGTCTAGATGAGGTCCGTATTCGTTTTCTGTGCACTAATATGCATCCCGCGATCACTCTATACATTCCGAACTTATGTTCGCTCCTTAAACCAATTTAAACCTTAGTAATAAGCTGAGTTTAGGTGAAGACTGATTTCTGAATGGGAAAGAGATTAGGAGAAGCTTTTAATACTGTCGGTAAACACAACAGTTATTTATCAAGTCTCCAGATTTACGTGGCATAGTCACACCGTTTCCTTGCTAGTGGACTCATTCCTCTTCTTCTTTCTCTGCCTCAACTCCATACCTCTTCCTTTCCAATTCCTCTCTTCTTTTCTTCTTCTTCATTTAAATCTATGGATTATACCAGAACTGCTGCAGAGAATGACAATATGAATCACTCCACCAAATCATAGCTTAACCCAGCATTTAGTTCCAGACGCATAATAGATCATTTATGTTTGGGAGAATCGCTGGTTTCATGTGTCTCGACAGAGTCTGGAGTTCAAATGCTTAGGATGTCGCCGCTGCTTTTCAGATTGAGAAGTCACAGCATGCCACGACTCGGGTACGTTCTCGAAATGCTTCCAGAATGAAAGACGGAAGAATAACCATTTGCTCAAGAGATCTGCCGAAGACCCTGCGGTCGCTGAAAAACCACCTGAGACAAGTGTATCGGAATACGGCGCTCCTGACTCCGGTTATCTAATGCCGAAGCTCAAACACAGGCACAGGATAGGGACAGTGTCTGACGCGCCAGCGTCCGCGAACCGAAAGGATAACCGGTCTCTGAAAGAGACAGACAGACTGAATGATTGATTAGCGTAATTTGAACATCCAGTGTGCAGATGTAATAATAATACAAATAGCCAGATCTGATCGAACAAGTATGTGAGAAAATCCATTTGCAATATAAACCCAACTTCTCATTTTCTCCTCTCTTCTATGTTACTTCTTCCGTTCTTCTTCCTCTTTCTTAATTCATTCCTCCTCCTCTGCTTCTTTATCATTTTCATCATATCCTACTTTTTTTCCCTTGTTGTTCTCCGTGCCATTATCATTCTGATTCTTCGTTTTAACACTAAGTTCTGCAGTTTTTTAAGGATGATGATGACGTGGCACTGCATACATGGATTCTAAAAAGCAACAGCTGAATTAGCACTGCAGGAAAACCTGGGGTTCGAGTAAGTTGTCTGCTCAAGTAGTTTCTTTACGGCAGCTGTCTGTGCAGTTATTCTACTTCTGAGGACAGTTCTTCGAGCTCGGCGGTGTTGCCACAAACATTTCTGTCTAATTGCTGATGACTGTACCTGGCTGGAACCGGCTTGCTTGCTACAGCTGATCAAACATCGCGGATCGGTTGCGATACAAATTTTTTTATTAAAACGTAATAACAAAAATTATTTATCCACAGAAGACTTTGGAGTAAACATTCTCGTTGCGCCCTCTTTGAAAGCCGCAGACCAAAAGCCTGCTCAACGAAGAAATATACTGAGCAAAGTATATCACTGATCGAGGTAAAACTACTTTGTGTTCGAGCATGCTTCTGTTCCACCGAACATCGTGATTACGTCATGATAACCATGAAAAGCGGTTTATCAATCTTACGCTTGCCGGTAGCATCAAAAAGCAGATTTTGCTGGTAAAGCCAGGATATCATATGCATTTGTATTCATAATTAAATCCGTGAAGATCACCTATATTAGTATTTGAAGCAGCAACCGCGCACTGACTCATGACATGCTTGAAGAGTCCCTTCAAGCTGGTAAAAACGATAGAAAGATGAGATCACCGGCGTGTGAATCCAGGTGAGCGACATGCATACGTCAGCATATACGATTACTGTAGCAGTTGAGCTCTTGAGCGTATAACATCGACGAAAAGTGCTCATAAAAGGACGACTGAGGATGCAGGAAGGAGGACGTCATAACTTACCTGCCTCCAACGCAGCAGATCTGATTTCAGCTTCACGATGGCTGAACTCGAAATTCCAAATGCCGTCTTTGGCGCGTTTTTTCGGATATGTGTGTCCCCTCCAAAATCCGACGTTGACTGTTCGAAACGGCACGCTGTCTCACTGCGTGCTTGTCGTCGTCCCCGTTTTCACACATGTAGTACGCCGTCGTACACGACAAGACGGCGGCACAAGGAAATAAACCGGATTCGGTTGCGGCCACTTCTCCTTCTTGTGCAATCGGCCGAGCCCTTTTCTCCATTGGACAAAACATATCGATAGGCATGGCGATCTGCGTTTATGAGTCGGTAATTATTTAATATTTGGTTGCCATGTAGCTTCTCATTCGGTGTCCCCCCCCCCAGGACCGCGGGTCAACCGTTGGAGGGAACACTGCCTACCGCGAAAAGCATTGCTAGCGGTTCAGGCAATGTACGGCGCTACCGAAGAAGGCACTGTCACGGTTTTGCCAGGTTATCGACCCCGCCCGCCACACGTGTTCGGCACAACTGCACCGGATTACTCTAGCTGACGAATTCGGTACGCGCAATCTCTCTCGAACGAAACAAGATGAATTCTTGACCTCATTCAAATGTGAAATGAAACTTCAACATCAAAACACGTATTAACGCGTGCAAAAACTGAGGTACACGAAAGATGGGTCATTTTATCCGTTTCTGGAGTTTTCGAAACGCTGAACCAAAGCAAAAAGCGCCGTATTTACTCAAATGCCATTTAGCCTTGGTCTGAATAATTAGCCTCACCCAATAAGCCTCTAAAAGCAAGGAAACGGTGCCAGTTGCCGTATTACTTCATTGAGTCATCCTCTACCATGCTGGCGCATACCAAATAGCATATAGTTTATTGAGATCATCACTTTGGACCGTTCGCATAAGCGGAACGTCTGATTTGTCATGTTAGTTGTATTGGAAGATTTTCAACACCTCTGGTACAGGGAACCAAATACTTAATTGTAGAAAACAGTATTCCTCTGCGAAAGCAGGTCTGCTTCAACCTCGTTTCTCGCATGTTGACTTTGCTTGTTGACCTCCGGGTAGACGTCTGCCGTGTTTCGGCTCTCACGTAATACGCAAGTGAGCTGGAATAAAAGATTCATACTGAACAGTTTGTTTCACAGTGACAACCTCCTTTTCTCAATCCCTCTGTGCCAGCAAAAACAAAATGGAGTAATTCCTTACGTGGCTTGCCTTTCAACCGTAATCATCGACCCTGCTGCCGCAGGTGAACGTTCGTTTGTGCTTCTTCGTTAACATCATCAACAACAACAAAACAAATCTCCACGCCGTACAAGAACGGCCACATGACCGAAACCAAAACTCAAATAAGTCTTTCCGTTAAGAGTTCCCATGTAAGTCCTTCAAATTACCTGACCACTCGATTGTTAAGGAATAGCAACTGAGTCAATAAGTAATGTTTCTTATGGTCATACGTCGTGCTACCAGCAACTGACTACTGATTGATAAATATTTCAACATAAACCTGTCGACAACTTGCCTTCGCAAGCTTGTTCATCCGCTGATGATGATCGAAGGGAATTCGGTTGAAATGTTGGGAGAGTTGTAGATAAAATCTTCTTCATTTTCTGTGCTGTTAACCATCCGATCAGGATGCTCATTAGCATCAAATCATCCACCTCAAGTTACTGGTATGAGCCTTAGAAATTACTTATACAAGATTATGAATAAGCTGGAAAATGACGAAGAGGCAGAAAAGGCAACAAACTTCGAAGAAACGTCAGTCAAGAGCCAAGGAAGCCAAAAGATGAAAAAGTGTGTCTAAATCAGCATCAGCTGCGTACTTCACAAACGCGATGAATTTTACGAATAAAATGGTTGATGTTGCAATGCATATAGTTCCTTCTAATTTAGTGACCCTGTATCCAAATAACGTACAGCCGTTGCTTGCCAAATCGACGTCCTTGGGGTCTAGGTGCAAAGCAGCGGTGCCATGCTATCGTATAAATAACTGTTCGTAATGACCCATTTGATTCATACGCTTATTAAAGATAGAAAAATTGAACAGCATCCAAAGTACAGACATCTGAGAAAGAACTGGTGTACAACTGGCGTTTCTCGACGTTGAGAAGTCCCAGATGCGGTGATGTATGCCTAGCTCGTGAACGCCAACGGAAAGTAACGAACCCGGGGACGGCCAAAAATCAACTGAGACAAATGTATGGAAAGACTTCCTTTACACTCGAACTGTGTTCTCTGAAGCAGCAATGGACCAGCAACGTTGAAAACACTCTCTTACGCCTATGTTTCCGAGACCCCAATGGAAAAAGCGATTATTGATTCTAACGGATTGAAACGTTAAATAAAGAGGTAATAAAGACGCCGAAAACGCGACAGTTCGAAAAAAATATCAGCAGGCTCGTAATGATGGTATTTTAAATGAAAGACTGAGAGAAGCTTGAAAAATTGTTTTTTAAATGAAGCCTTCTTTAACTCAGACGATAAAAACAAACCAATTTTTTTAAAATTTTTAATCAATAATGAAAAATTGCTTTGAGCTAAAAAAAGCCGTTTTTAGGGGTTTCAAAAATTCTGTTTCTTAAACGAGTCCAACAAGTTACCAGACGAAATAAGTACCTTTAAGTAAATGTGCGTTTCGGTTCTCATGACTCCACGTGAACAAACGCCAATGCGGACCTATCTCCTTACCAGTGTTCACGTTACCGATGATCGAATATGCGCTTTGTACACATCCACTACAAACGTGTTTCGCCGTGCTATTTTCGGTAGTGCCCATATACGGCTTTCTGATACGTGAAACAGTGCTGATACGACTGCTCGGACGCTGTCGGATTAATGTCATCCATCAATCAAAACTGCTGCTTTAACGGCCACACGATCGTCTCGTGCTCAGCCACGGTCAAACGTCATCACTGGCTATCCGTAGGAATAAGCTTTAAGGTTGCACTGTCTGGTTGACAGTACAAAATATTCACGTACGACGAAAGCTTCGACTCTCAAGCCAAGTTTAGTGTGACCTCGGCCATAGTGCTAAATCTTTTCCGAAAGTAAACAAGGAAATTTTACGTAAACAAAGTTCATACACATATCAGCTGCTTTATGCACCTTCCGGTTGTTGGAGTTGATAGCGACTGACAGAGCTGTCACTTACATCAGCAAAACGCCACGCCATTTTTTCCTTCAGCAAACGATCATTTTTTTAAGTCGCAAGGCGGTCGCATATTTTTCTAGCATCTATAGGCTTTATATCATGTGTTTCAATGCAGACGTATCCGACATTATCCAAACTTTGGACAATAAATATCATCATCAGCTATTTCGATACATTGTGAGGCTAAGGCCTCTTGAGGACTGCCGTTAACTTCTGCTATTTGACCCTTTTATTCATCTTGTCAAACGAACTTTTTCAACTCATCTTGTCAGTG
The DNA here is from genome assembly GCA_900618415.1 of Soboliphyme baturini. Taxonomy (NCBI): domain Eukaryota; kingdom Metazoa; phylum Nematoda; class Enoplea; order Dioctophymatida; family Soboliphymatidae; genus Soboliphyme; species Soboliphyme baturini. The sequence goes on along the minus strand of UZAM01008589.1, from coordinate 19,850 downwards.
ATCTATAAGTCTTTCTAGGGGCCGTTTACGCTTTGTTGGAAAAGTTTGAGGCGTGGCTGATTGCGCGATGGTCGGTTCTTCTTGTAACGACACAGCAGACCACAATTTGCACGTCCTTAGGCAATAGCTCGTGTTTCTATTTCTTCTTGTAATTCCCAATATACACCTTTCCATACTGCGTTGGACAGTCTGCGGTTTTTGAATAGCTTTCAGCTTTATGGTCAACGTTTCGTACCCATGGGGTAGCACTGATTACACGCACATCTAAAACATTCCGTTTTAAGCCAAAATGCGCTTTTTCGGTTAAGAACATTCGCAGGATTCCGGAAGTGCTTCATGCCACTTTTACTTTTCTGTTGATCAGTGGAGAACATGTAAATATTGAACATATTGAACTCGACGACGTGCCATGTCATTCCTTATTTTCGAACTTTGAGCATTTACAAATTAACATGTGCACGTCTACTCGTACGTGAGGAGCTGGAAGAGGTGCTGGAGTCCGCTCCGGTAGCTTAAGCCGGTGATGCGACAAAAATTTGACCATGTGCTCCGCTTTTCTGAATCCATTAACGATGGATGAAGAATTGCAACACGTCGGCAATGGTCAAAGACGGTTGACAACCGGAATGGCCAGATGAGCAGAGCAACTGCTTGCCACAATCGAAGTTCAAAGGCCTATGTACTCACATGCAGTAAAAATGGCGGACACCACGCTGCTCTATTGTGGGTCACAGCCTACAGTGCAAATGACAATGGCACGTATATAGCAAACTCCAGTTCTACCATTCAAGTCATTACATGATATATCGCCAAAAAAACCCCGGCCTGTAGTCAACAGTCACACAGCATGTCTGCTGCATGGGAGAACTAAGTGTCAACGCTAGGAATGAAACTGTTAATAAACCTTTGAGCCTTGAAACGCCACAATTCGAATTTTTTACAATTGCCCGCAATACCTTCGCTGCATACAATGCAGACGCCTTTCAAAGGAAATTTCAACGGATTCTATGCACTGCAATAAACCAAAATTTTAAAAAATTAAAATTTCTCGTTTTAATAGTCTGCATTTATGCAGCAGTACAAGATGAGCATCAAATTCTGAACACTGCTTCTGATAAGCATAACGTTACCCCGGCGTACGTGCTCAAAACGCCAGAAATTTGTTACCTGCTTAAATGTCCCCCTCCCGTACCCTTGGCACTAAACAAGTAGCAAGGGACAGTGCGCGGTGCAATGCATCGTTAAATCTGGTTTCTAATAAGTTATGCTTTATTTGACTTACTCCAACGTATGAACGTACGTTCATGTACATGCGGCAGCATGTAAGGAGTAAACCAAATCTTAAAACGTCGTTCGTGAACAAGAATACATGGCTATATCGAAAAACTGATGAGACATACACCGATGCACTGTTGATGCTCAAATACCAGAAAACTGGGACTGCTTTTACGGTCCCCCCTTTCCTTCAAGGAAAGGTGCGGTGTGCTGTGAAATCTAGTCTTTAAGGAACCATGTTTATTTAAGAATGAAGACGTACGCGATTACTCGAAAAGCAGATCGAAGTCCGCAGCGATCGTGGTGAAAGATGTGCGGCAAATAACGTCGGCTGGGAGAGTGAAATATTTTATTTACTTGTTGCTCTGACGCTAAAAAAACAAAATTTCTTGCAGTTATTTAGACTAGTCTCGAAACATTTAGACAAGTTTAGCTTAGCTTAATTTCAAAGAAGTACCAAAAGTAGAGGAGGTTCGTGAATTAGCCAAGAATATAAAATACATCATGAGAAAATCAAATGTGTGCAGGTTTAGTGTTTAGGTAACAAGAATGGAGTACATGGAGTACACAACGAATGCACAGACAGTTTCACGCGGTACTTCTGTCGAAGGGTATAGACGTTGAGAATTAATTGCTGAGTTACGGAACGGTGACCTCCTTGAAGGAACTGAAACAGCTGCATTGCGCATTTTTTGGCAACGCCATCCAAACCAACAGCTACGAGAAACACACATACAACTGCCCAACGAATCAAGGCTCTGCAGTACTACCACAGGGCGAGTCAACAGTGCTGCTTGCCAACAACGCCAAAGTCTAACATCCACAACTGGTAAAAAGCTGACGTTTGTGTTACCCGTACTGCAAATACCATCACACACGCACATCAGAGAAACAAAAATGCTAGATTCGCTACAGCAAGGTCTGTCACGCAGCTGTTTGGGCCATAAATAGCCGGATATGTGATATTTTATCGGAAAGAATAACCGGACAAAGATTATCGATACGGTAGCTGTATCGTAAGAAGACTTGGGCCGAAAGGATGATTGGTGTTCCGAAGATGATAACCGACGTTGTCATCCAAATTCTCGACTGGATAGACCTCACTAAAGTCTACTGAAGTGTTGCTGAAAGGAACAAATGAATAAATCAACTGATACGACTGAAACAAACGAATGAATGAATGAATGACCCGTTCACAGTACCTTTTATGATTTTTCTTATATACTGATATATATTTAAGTCTTCCGGTGTTCGAACCCAACTTAACTGGCCTAGGTCGATGGTGCGATATTTCATCCATACACACAGGTGGTCAAACTGCATGTAGCCATCGTCTACTTCAACCGCACCCTCTCTAGACATTGAGTCGCAAACGCGTACAATGCGCGTACGAAGACAAATCCAATTTAAAAAAAAGTTTAAAGGTATATACGTTGGTGAAGACGAAGATGATGAGAAACGAATTCGCACCAGCAGCCATATCCACACTGTGAATGAATACGAAACAGAAGTTAGAGAGCAGATCTGCATTAGACGGATAATCATTTCGGATCATTCATCTGATCCAAAGATCCTAAAAGTCATCCTGCAACGTGGAGTACTTACAAACAGTAAATGCCGACATTCTTGAAAGACAGAAAATTATCAACTGCTGTTAAAACCACATTATATGAAAGAACGGTACTGTCAAAATCCTATACGCGAGACATGGTTATTAACGTGAAATGATGAGAATCGTTAAGAGTGTAGCAATGAGCCATGGAAAGAAGGAAGGCAAAAATTTCCCTCAAAATTTTGTGTATATCATAAACTACAAATACCATTATGCATATGTTACCGTCCAGAGCAGTAATCGGTCCACACCGGTATGGACTGAAACTAAATTCTGCTTCAGCCAAAGCCGATAATGTGCGGTTCCACTAGATTATTACTAAGCTCACCCTTAAATTTAAACCAATGAATTGTCCCGTTAGTTTAAATTTACGCCGTGGTTACGCTGTAGGCTGTAATGAGCAAAAACCACACACTGAACCGAACAGCCAATTAGTTTTAGTCCGTACCTGCATTGACTGAAATATGGATTGAATTACGTTAGTGATGATACAAATCTGTTGTAATATACACGCATTACCACTCTGGACGGAAACATATAGTTATTTATGCTCACTGTCAAATATTTTCTGAAACAAACATGATCTGATGATACGAATTTGGGTTCATTGTTGGAACAGTACCTGACTTTAATTTTTCGAATTCTTGGCTGAGTTATTGCCTCAGCTATCAACAGGAAACGGAAGAAAGATAGAGGCCTGCTAATTAATTAATTAATCGCATAATTACTGGAATGATTAGATACCGCAAGTGGGAACAGCGGTCTAAAGGAAGTTTATTTCTTGTTAACAGGTTTGGAAAACGAATGATCGGAAAATTTGCACTGCATGGTGGAAAACTGCTTGTTGCAAAGGTCGCTCAAAAAAATCCAAAACGCACACAGCTTTCGTTCGGCACTACTTTCAAACAAACAACAGTACATACAGTCTAACCTAGTGTCATGAAGCTCACCTCAATCGGTCGGCTGCTATGCTGCTATAAACTGGAGAAGACAAGGCGGGATGATGCGTGTAGTTCTCAGATCGATGCACATGGTCTTAGGAGCTGAAGGAAGGGTGAGGAAGTGGAGGCGATCGTGAGGGCGAAACTAACCGTACCGAGACCTCTTACCTCAGCAGACGTGTTAGAAAAGCTACGACGCGTCTCCTCCGGGATAACTTGATCATCCATCTGGCAGTTCGGCTGCGCGCCAAATACGGTTACGATCAATTACGATCACTGGGACGATTTCGCTGACCAGCCCAAAAAGCGATTACTCTCGGATTCGGCTATGGCGATGTCCATTAATCACCAACGAGGACCAGCGGATTAGATCTGCGTCAAGACGGATGGACAGCAGAGTGGAAGACCACCGTTTACCTGCGACGACTACGGTCGTAGCTTGAGGTACCTGATCGAAGGAACAGCCGCTTTGCTTTCAAAACATGTTCATTGACGGGGGTTCGTCCGATCCGACGATACCCTAACAACGAAACGGATCCGAGGATGCCAATGACCAGCTGCGCACGTCAGACAGGTCCGACAAAAGGTACGGTCGTTAGAGGTGGCGCAATACCGGCATGAAATGAGCCGCTGTCGAGCAAGTGCTCGCGAGAAAAACAGCGGGGCGGAAATGTCAAATGGCCATTGGTCACTCATGTGACCGATAGTCATCGTGGACCCCACAAGTGTTCCACATTTCGCGCGTCACCTGTTGGAAGGACGCTAAGGGCGAGCACGTATCACCGCAACACAGTGACGTCGCCGTGACCAGGTGGCAGTGGACTGCGTAGCGCCAGTCAGTGGGAATGCGAACACAGAAACACTGAATTTCATTAAATTCATTACAGTAGACGTCATCGGTCGGTGTGAAGCGAAGATGCAATTAGATGGATTTCGAAGTAATCAGAAACCAGTCGAATAAATTCGATGGATTTCAGAATCAACGTTGACCGACAAGTTACTGAACAAAAATACCTCCAAATCGGAGCACCAGTTCAGAGTGCCAGATAAAATGAGAGAGGGTGAACATGTAGTTCAAAATTTGAAAGTATGATTGTTCAAATGAAGTAACTAAGAAACATTATTTTCCAACATTCACACAAAATATCCAATAGCCGCTGCAATGCCGGTCTTAATCTTTATTGATTGGGTCACTGTGACACCCTTCTTTTTATGAAATTAATGGTGGATGCACTGATTTCCATTTTCCAAGAGGACTTCATTTAAAGGCAAATTCAAAAGCAGCTTTGTGGCAAGCGCAGTGTGCAGTCTCCTATTTCCTTTCCACATATGGGGCTTCATTTATCAACCACAGAAGGATGAAAACAACTGATCCCAACAGAGTCTCGAACCAGAGACCTCTCGGTGACGCATGACTGAGAAATGCCGTTTTACGAAAATTCATAAAAAATAAAAAATGGATAAACAAATAATCAATAAATTAGGAGCGGGGACGATATAGCACGAATAAAACAGTAAATCAAAAGCGAATGAATTACTTAACGTTGAGCTCTGCCAAGTTCGGAATCAACAGAGGTGCATGATCATTTGAGGTTAGGACGCTTCGGTCATAAAAACAACCTTCACTCCAGTGTGATGAAACTCTCCTTATCCGAGTAATTCAAGGAGGCTCTGCAGAAATATGTTTAAAGGCTTTGACAGATGGTAAACATTCATTTCATTTAGAATATAAGCTATGGCTCTAAACGATGTTTACTTTGAACAAGTACATCAACAGTTCACCAACATATGTTCTTACGCCGGAGCATGTCAGATAAAGCATAATTCGACCAGATTTCATGGCGCCAGGCTGCGGCATGTTTAAATGATCCCCTAGGCAACTAAAGCAAGAAGACGGTGCAAACTCCGTGAAATCTGGTCTTGGAGGAGTTGTGCCCTGTCTAATATACTTTGACGCTTATACGGTTACATTGAAATATCGTTCATAATAAGCACGAGGTGGCTTTAGCGAACAAAATGATGAGTGATACATTTGGCAGCTCATGTACTCAAATACAGTGAAGGCGGTACCTTCTTAAATAGCT
>UZAM01008584.1:13840-25690 GCA_900618415.1 Soboliphyme baturini | reverse complement strand
CAAGATTAACCTGGTGCAAACATATAGAAGGAGCCTGTTCCAGATTGCATTTGTCTTTTGCCGAAGCTCATAATCTGGCACAGGATCGGGAACGTTGGAAGCACTGTCTGACGCGTCTGCCTCCGCGACCCGAAAGGAGAAGCGGCGATGGAAGATGAAGATGAAGAAGATGATAGTTTCATGTCGAGGCAATAGAGAACGTCCGGCTGCAGTTTAAGGTCGCCAGTGTCATCGCTGCATTGCAGTTAGATATCGGTTCGTCAAAGAGATATTTTCGATAAAAATCCAGAAGGAATTGGAGACCGGTCTGTAGGAAATTTTTTATGGCACTGTTAGCTCTGATTGCGGGCAAAAGATCCTCATGCTCAATGACAACATGAATGAATAAGCCTCAGTGCCCGATGCGTCAGTGGAATCATTCCACTGTAGCAAATTAGGTAATCGCATGACGAGGGGCTGATAAGAATCCCCGGATGAAAGGTCACTATCTGCCAAATGAACTTGGACTTTCCTTGCTATTTTCACCGGCAACTGTAGAGCATTGGCGAAAGAAGAAACATCAAATTGACTAAAGAAGAAAAGGCGATGGATCGCTTGCGACATCTTTCGCCTCCACGAGACACTACGCCAGAATCTAATGAATTGCGTCTGGAGAGAAAGCACGTCGATTTAGCTAGGAAGAGAAGAGATATGATGAACGCTGGAGGAATCGTATTTTTAGTCAACAAATAATGATCCTCCAAAATCGTCTCCTGCAACGTGAAGTCATCGATGCTGGGCATTCCTTGCTTCCCACTGATAAAGAAGAAAACCTTGCATATTGTCAAAACGCATACTACCACAAGTTCAGCTGACGAGGAGAAAATGAAACAATTTTATCAAGAATTTGAACAAGCACTGAACAATTATTCATCTGGAGTGCTCGTACTCTCGTAATTGAAGATTTCAACGAGAAAGTCGGACGAGGAAGAGCCAGCGAAAAATTTACGATACGTATTGCACCAGAGATTGAAATAAGGGCGTAGATCAGCTTGTGATCATGGCAAAAACGAAACACCATTACTCTACCAACACGGCGTTCAAGGAGAAAACTAATAGGAGGACATGGTTCACATGCAACGCGACGACGATAAACAAGGGCGACTTTATCCTACTCGATTAATGCGACATCATCCGAAGCATAGCGGCAATTACATCATTTACCTCCGGCAATGACCACAGACTGATTCGGACCTGGCTAACATTCTTGGAGAAGAGAGAAATGAATGCACTACATTTGGCAATCCGCAGGCGCCGAATAAAGATACTCGTCGAGGCGGTGCTCAATAGTCACGTTCCAACGAGGACTGAAGCTTGAAAAACCGCTGCTACAACAACTGCGAGAAGTTCGTTGACAAACTGAGGCACTGCGTAAAGTCAGCCAAAGTGGTAGCATCAAAGAGAACGAAAAGAAGGATTTCAGGGGAGTTAAAGAGTTAGCTAATGAAGAAGAGAACGATGAAGAGACATGGGACCGACACCTAAAGTACTGCTTTCTATGCAAGCTCATTAAAGGCACGCTGAACGAAGGCTTTGAAGCCATTCGATTGCAAAAATTAGATGAAACAGCGGAAGCCAAAGGCAATGCAGGAGATAGCGCTTTAAGTCGAGCAGCATGGCGATGAAGAATGAAAATGGTCCATTAATGTCTGACAGTGCTGAGAAATAGTCACTCTGTAAGAACTTTCACACGCAGCTCTTAGCGCCATAGACACCCAACCTCTAATATCACTTCAATAGTCAGAAAGAAGTGTACTTCTGATCGTCTTTAACAAGGTTCTGGATGCCGCGCAGCAAACAAAATGAAGAAGAGCCCAAAAAGAGTTGATGTGATGACCCCCTCTCTACATCTCTTACATTAATTCACTCATCGTCCTGGCTGAGCCTGACTGTTCCCTCTATGGGCGACACAAACGGGAGATGGGCAGTCTGGGCGAGGGCAGAGAACGAACGCTGAAAGGTCTCGATTTAACGCCATTTGTTCTGAAGCAACATACGCTATCAGTATGCTGTGATCGGGTGGCCCGTAACAACTGGCCATCAATTCCATATGCTTGCAGGCACGCCCATAAATTGTTGCGCGGGATCCAATCTTAGGCTTTTTCTATGTCCTCAATGCGCCTATGTATCGGAGGAGCGAACTCCCACGATTTTTCAACGTTCTGGCGCAGGGCAAATATATGGTTAGAGGGGCTTCGACTGGGTCAGAAGCCTCACTGGTCTTCTTGTATCCTGGAGTCGGTTGTTTCACGGCACCTCCTTTCTAGCACCTTTGAGTAGACTTTACCTGGGGGGGCTCAATAAAGTAATGCCCCAATAATTGGAGCACTCCCTGTGGTCTCCCTTCTTGAATACGGGTACAATAACACCCGTTCTCCAGTCCGCTGGTGTCTTTTTGCAGTCATCGCAGTTTGACAGACACGTGTTAGCCAGCACATGCCTTGTTCGCCTAATGCCTTGAGCATTTCAGGGCGGATTTCGCCAATTCCGGCAACTTTTCCATTTTTCAAGCTTTTCACAGATTGTGTAATTTCATCTACAGAGATAGCAATATTCGTTCCCTGTTGCTTTTCAGGCAGTTTCCCTGCAGTTGCTCAGGATTAATAAGTTCTTCAAAATAATCCATCATTCCATCGCCGAAGAATGCCCTAATCCTCTATAAGGGGGTGTCGAAGTTTGTTTTTCAGGATTCCAAGACTGCTTTTCTTTTCAGCTTGGAGGCGACGGATAGCCTGCCAAAATACTTTGCTTGAAGTCTGAAGATTTGACTCAAACACCTCGCCGAACTTCTCGCAGGAATCTGCTTTGACTTTCGCTTTGACCACCTTATGCGTTTCTTCATATCGCGCATGAGCTTAAGTCTTTTTTGCTTCCAAACAATCTCTTGAATGCAACCTTCTTCTTGATAACTTCCAGTTGAACCACTTGTGTCCACCAGGAAGTTCTTTTCAGACCTTCAGGCTGCAGGAAAACCCGTTTAAAACTGCAGCATACGACAGCAGCCCCGACGAAACCGCTGTTTAAGAGTTTCCACTCGTTTTGCGGAAGATAATGTTTCCCATTTGATTCAGTGGATGTTTTTGCCACTAGGTATGCCATCAAGTACTCCATCTATCAGGGTAGCGTGAAAACAACAAAGTGGTGATCAGTCGATTGCTCAGTGCCTCTATGAATGCAGACATTCATTACAGAGCGTCGATCAAATAGATATCATCTTCATACTGATGCACGCTTCGACGGTGATCTTGATGGACAGTCCATTGTTTGCACGTAACCGCAATAACGTCATGCCGTTATTATTGAGGTCACTAGGGTCATTCTTCCAGTCACGCCTTTCCACTTGTCAGTGTCTGTTGGTACATGCGCATTCAAATCGTTCATTAGAATGAGGGACATTGGACAGGGAACATTCCACTTCCTTCAAGGAAGGACTCACACTCTACTTCCAATTTGGGCGCATAGACCTGTAACAGAGTCAAAACTTTAGCCTGTAGGAGGTCAGAAGATTCTCTTTGAAGTATTCTACATACTCAATCTTTCAACTCTTTTGCCATTAAGCACTGATTACTTCTCCGTATACTATCAAGCTGTATCTCTCAACGCAGATATCGGCTGCTTTGCTTTTCCATGTTGCACGTTGGGTTCCAGGTCGACGTCTGTGGTATTTTGATTCTTCTCTGAGGTTAACCAGTATATTTGACGAATTCTAATTGCCGTTTGCGATACTCTTGACGGGTTCCTGAATTGAAATTATCCTTGACTTAGCCTTGACTCAATCTGGAGAGAAATTTTATGGAACACTGACAGTCGGAAGAGCCTTGGTTTACAGCCTCTGCTTCTTCAATCAGAAGGATTGAGAAGTATAAGCTGCGATGGTTTGGGCATGTGTTGAGAATGCCTCTAGAAAGGAAGGCTAAGCAACAGTTCCTTACAAATCCGACCGGCAAAAGGCCCAGGGGACGGCCAAGATTATTAGCGGTGCAAATATATGGAAGGAGTGTGCTCCAAACTCCAGTTGCCTTCTGCCGAATCTCAGACTCTGGCACAGGATCGGGAACGATGGAAGTTTTGTATGACGCGTCTGCCCCCGCAACCCGAAAGGAAATGCGGCCATGGAAGATGAATATGAGGATAATTTGAAACAGTTGCTGCTCCGTCCTGCCAACTTTTGTGAGTTTAATGCCTTTGTTACCATGTCGCTTTTTAGGACCACGAACGCCACTGCTATGCTCTTACAACAAACTTGGTTGCATCCCACAAACGATGAGAATGTACTTGGTCACCGTCTTGATCGTCCAGGGAAAGTGAGTCTCGTGATGGTGGTATTGCGATGCTGATGTTCGCTCTTTTCTGAATCGTCTGCGCTCGAACGTCACGTCACATCAGATCCTGACAAGGTCAGTCCAGTGATGTTAGGATTGTGCTCGACCGAACTGTGCGGAACTGTGACAGAAATATGACAGAAACATTCAATGACTGTTTACGCCAGTCGCTGATTCCAGATGATTGGCGCCTCGAGTCCATTGTTATACTGACAAAGAAAGGTAATGAAACGAAGGGGTCCGAGGATTATCGCCACTAGCAATAACGTGGGCACTTTCCACATGCCTGGAACATATAATCTTGCCAATTATAAAACAGTGTGTAATTGACGTGTTCGACTTATATCAGTTCGTATACAAACGATGATCTGGAATTGACGATGGAATTGACCACCTAATCGGTCAAATTGCACAAGAACTCGTCAAAGGCAGACGAATGGTAAGGTCGTTATTTCCTGACCTTAGTTCTGATTTTAACGTTGTTCCACGGGATCAAGTACTTCAGAAACTAGACACGCTATCCAATGATTCTTCAATCGTTTCACTGTTCGCTAGTTATTTTTCTCGCCGCCAACAGATCGTCATGATTAGCAGGAAGAGGTCCAGCCACTTACAGAAAATCTTTGCATACAGTCTCGGCGTAGTTCAGGACTCAGTCACCTTTGTTCTGCTTTTCAACATCTTCACGAATGATTTATCGTTAGTTCCCTTTTCAAATACATCGAATACACCGACGGCACTGTTATAGCAGCATAATGATATCGCGAAATGACTGGAAAAATGGCGTGGATGTCATCGAGAACGCATGCCAATACTTCTCCACCAACATTCTCCTATTTAACGCATCTGAAACGGCCCAATGGATTTGCATGATGTGAAATATGAAGAATTCAACCCTTCTGGTTCAGTCCTATCATCCTCTCCTTGTGACTATCAGTCTAATCATTTCATATCAAACAGTTAAATATTTGGATGTCATTTTGTCATCTGACCTTACTTGGCATGCACATGTTCAGTCTATTGCATCCAGGAGTTGCAAAACTTAATTTTATGTACAGCTTCAGAGAAGTCTAAATATATATGTATATATTGCGATTGCTGAGACAACTCTCTAGAACAGATGGCCTCTCAACTGAGGTATACTGGAACGGTTAGCGACGACTGACTGTGACGAAGTGGAGGCAATTGGACGCAGACCCCCGCGCGCTACCTTAGACATGAAGCGAACAGAAGGACAAGGTTTCGTCTCCCACAAAGGACCGGAAACGTGGGTCGAACAATAGAAAGAGTGCTCGCCCTCCGCACATCGTAAGACGAAAGCGCACTATGCACCGGAAGTAAACCAGCTGGCCAACGCCGGTTGGTCCCCAAGGATGGACAAAGAATCCACAGGCATGTAAAACGACCAGTCGGCGCTGAAACGAAGAGATTATGGCGTAGATATGAAGACTGTGATATTTCGCACAGGCAGTTGTTGCCGATTGTATCTACGGTGTTCTTACAAGTAGAGCCTCGTGACCAAATTCCGCGTCCTGTTTCTTAGCAACCTACAGCCGGTTGCAGTATGATTGGTTTAGTGGTCTAGCATGGGTAAGAACATCCTCGAGAACAGTGGTCTCTCACAATGTCATTCGCGAAATTTATCATCTACGTCTAGACGTGTTAATGTTTCTACGATTTCCTATGGACGTTAAACACTTGAATTTGCTCAGTGTGACATCGTTTTCTTCTGCTTATCCGTTTTATTTCTGGTTCGTAGTTTCAGGTTCAGTTTTGTTAGCTCCAAGATCTCTAGTGTGATTCTGTTCTCTGCTTTGTGTCTTGTGATACATATATAATTTTGATGCGTTTTCTTCTGTTATTGCTGCAAAATAAAATTCTTCATCTTTTCCATTCAAGCTGTAATCCATTCTTCTTCATTATTTTTTTTCTTTTAATGGCGTCGATCAACTAGATTCGGTGTGCGAACTGTTGTGAGGTGTTTAAGTTTTGCGAAGACGATCTACAGTGTTTTGTCGAGGAATGCAGCCAAGCCTTCCTAGAAGAAAGCAATTGGTTCGCATTCTGAGCTATTCGAAACTACTGGTCCGACTCTGTCACTGCACCGCTGTCAGGCTTGCGGCATCCTAACCGGATGCTTGATAAACACATCAGCCATGGTCGGGCAGTTCATTTCTACCCGACTCAATTCACCCACTGCAACTGTTTCCAACAGTGCCTTTCGAAGCGGTAAAGCATAAAATCCGTGTTGTCCTTTCAATTCTTGCAGGCCACGAACAGAGGCTGACGGAGGGTCAGTCGTTCTGCTGCTGCCCAATCTATCTCAAGAAAAAGGAACAGTTATTTCGAACAAGACTATAGTCAGCCTCTTAGAGATCCATATCTTCACTGCTTGTGTTGTTGTTTCCTATTTGTTCACTTATTATATCCAAGTAATGGCAGCTTATTATGTGCTTTTCGGTTTACTTAGGTAAATTATACTGGCACCTGCATAAGGTGACATTTTTCTAGCGCAACCATACCTGTTATTTGAAAATTTGCGCGGCTGTTATATGGGCATGTCTTATTTGGATTTTCACGGATGTTGAACTTTCAAAAAAGAAAAAGAAATATCGCAGTTTTTGAGAGTGTAGTTTCCCCTGTATTTCCGTTTGTCGCGCTGCTATTCAAAATTTATGGTACGTTCCGATATCAGGAGCCGATTTGCGTGTCGCGTTTATGGAGGTAATCACCTTGAGCGTTTCAATAATTAGAATGATGAATACCTAATTACTGATATCCATGGCATTCTGTTTTTCACAAATTTTCCATTAGGCAAAGGTTATTGTACTCTGGATTAATAGTTCCTTCTCCAAAGCGGGCTTGCGTCTAACACGGTCTTCCATATTACATGCTTTACTTAGTGATTGACGTTTATTATATTTAGGCTCCCACGATAAAGCTTACCGGATGGAGTAAATGAATTATGCTAAACCAATTTGACTCTATCCTTTGTTCCTTAGCTCTGCAGCTTACTTTCAAAGGCATTGAAAACTAGTCCTTAGGCGTTTGTGCCATTTAAACCTCATTATGTATTCAAGTCATACTACTGTATGCGGCACAACCGGCGATATTTATTCTTCGTTCAAGCAGCAGTCTCCAAACTGTTCAGCAACACTGATCTCACCGATGAAACAGATATCCGTTTTATGGAAAGGGCCAATGGGTTACGCCTCTCTCAACCCACATGGCCACGCTACCACATAGCCTCGAAGCAAGAGCGATCCTAATATTTGACTCTGCATGGTAAATGTCATCGCTGGAGATGATGGAGCCGAGACACTAAAATTGGCGCATATCTCCTGAAACAGTTCACCGCCCTATTCCGCTTGCAGATGTGATACTCTGGGTGGATTCCCACTAACTATTCCTTCAGAGAAGCGAAAGGCTGACTTTGGCAGCTTCGTTGCGTACACAAGTTGCCTGTCCCAGTAACTTGCCTGTGAAGAAACAAACGAAAACTGTAGCTGAGGTAAGCACAGAGGAATCTCCCTCATCATCTACCTTGGGCATAGAAATGGGATCGACGTCTGCCATGGCGTTCGGTCGGTGCAAGCTTTCGATCACAGGATCGATCGCTGGTCAACCGAATGACCTAGCAAACAAGTAACGCTCAACGTTGCTGTTCTTAGACCAGAGTTTGACGTGGCTCACACGGGAGGAACGCAGCGCGTCTTTTCGACGGTTACTACCATAGCGCAGTGACTTGCGTTTCATCGAGATCGACGAGAATGAGGAGAAAAACTTTAATGCACGACGATTAGACATCGACCGATGTTTTGCACGAAATCACACGCTTAATGTGACTTGATCGGGGGCTCATATGTTGACGACGGACGTGCTGCTGCTGAAACTGCTCTCGTTCTCGTTGTCGTTCGCGAAACACTTGTTGCCAACAGCGTAATGATAGAACCTGAGCGACGGTAACTCTGGAAAGGAGGATTTGCCGCTTGCGGCTTCGGCTGCGTCGTCGCGGCCAGTCGTCGTCGTTCGTCGCCGCATTTCCAAGCGCTGTTTTTCGCCGAGGCCACGAAACTGCGAGTTTGACTCGAACAGTTCGGCGGTTCCCTTCTCCAGACAACGCTGCTCACCGCGCTGCACGTTCTGCATTTCGTCCTCCACCTGGCAGTAGGAATCGCGGGTGAATATGCGTTCTAACGGGGTGCTGCCGAACGAGTGAAAACCGCTCGAGTCTGTGCCCTTCACGGAGGACGCCGATGCTGTAACAGCCGCCGTTTTCTCGACGGCGCTCAGAGGAGACCCAGACGCGGCGGGCGAGAACGTTGTCCCCGAAACAGACGGCCATGGCGGCCGCTGGAAACGCCGTTGGCATTTGTCGCGCCGCAACGCGACGTGCGACAAGATTTTCACGATCGCTTCCCACTTTTCGCGTGGAAACAATTGCTTATAGTGCGAGATGCAGCTGATCACCTTGAAATCCTCGTATGTCCTGCACGTGACCAACAGTTCTTGCAAATCACAATCGCCGCGTACCGTACGCGCCCACTTCGCTCCGTCTTCGTCCGACAGTTCTACTGTGCCCAGCTTAATCGCCTCGCTGACTACCCGGACGTATTCCTCGACCGGCGTGCTGTTCGAGTCAGGAGCAGTTGCGTAAGAAGGCTGAGTGACCTCGCTGCTTATATCTCGATTTTTTCGTTTGAACTCGGTGGCCAGGCGGCTTGAGTACAGCTGAGAGACCGACTCGATCATTTCCGTAGGCGCTTTCGTGCTGCTAGACGGTGACCGACCATCGGCGCCATGACCTGATCCCTTGGCCATCGTTTTTTTCTGACAACTGATCGACGCGTAAACAGCACTAGATCGGTCATCCCGGTTACTGCTGGATGCTATGTCATCTAGCGGAGCGACTTGCTGCCGATTGACAGTGCCGTGTTCGCACGTTGTACCCGCACTGCTTACTTGCGAATCTGCGTATCCTCTAAAATGTAAAGTCAGTCACAAGTTATTTGCCCAAGAAACAGTTGCGAAAGTATAAAAGCAGAGCTGAAGAAAGGTAGAATAAGTAAAAAACGGAAATAGCAAAATGAGGACACGAGAATATTTGCGCAGTTAACTCCCAATTGCCTCCGTTTGTCACTTTCCTCTCTATAATGCTGCGTGTCCAAGAAACAAAAAATCTTAAAAGGCTATGAAGTACTTAGAATATCGTTTCGATTTTGGAGGACATGCAGGAACCATCTAGTATAAAAGTTGAATGAAAACTATCTATGTGGCCCCCTATCGATTATGGTGTTCGTCAGGTAAATGTGCTCTCGCCTTTATCACTCGACGATTTTTCTTGACTATCTCTGAAGTAGTGCTGACCCTGACAAAGACGAAGATCTCATGTAGATACAAGAAGCAGTTCAACATATCCGCCCAGCTACCTTACACATCTGGAATACGCAGATAATTTTCCATGCTGAAAAGAATGCGGCTTGGGCTTCGTTGCTGTACTGACGACTTCTGAATACAGTACAGCTGTGAAAATGGACCTCCACCTTAACGTCTGGAAGTTCAAAGTTACGCGAATCTATCGAACACAGCTGTTCTACTAGTGAAATAGAGAGACGAAGTGGTAGAAGAAGTCAGCCACTTTAGGAATCTCGGGTCCATCATCTTTAGCGACAAAAACACTACTCAATCAGACTCAAATATGAGGACCGTTCTTGCCTCCGGAGCTTTCGAAAATCTACAAGTACAATAACTGACTGAGGTTATTAATTTTTACAAAAATCAGTCTATAGCTTGTCACGACCAGGTCAGTGTTACGGTATGACATCGGGGCAGTATATGCATAAAGGGTTATTCAGATCTCTCTTCATGAGAAACGCTTATCGTTTTTGGATGATGTGTGCCTTATTCAGATAGGAAATGAAATATTTGATCATGTCACAGTGTTGAATTATATACAGTGGCAAATACTATATTCGCTACGGTATTTTTCAGTGATCGTTACGAGTCTTGAAACAGTTGCCTAATGAGGCACCATAAAGCGAAGGAAAGCACATCTTTACAGCAGTAAAGTAAATCTGACGAGAAGAAAAATGCTGTCCGTGGAATTCGGACTCTAGCTGATATGAAAGTGAACCAGAGAGGTGAATCACTTCTGGAGATTGACCGATTTAAGTGTCTCGGCTCTATCATTTCCAGCGATGACACCACCCAGTCAGAGTTAAATTGGAGAATCGCCCTAACCTCGAGTGCTGTTTGAAATCTGTCTAATATTTGGGCTAAGAATGGAATTCCAACAAAAATCCGCCTGTACCTTGCCTCTGTCAGGTCATTGTTGTTGCACAGCATGGAAACAGTTGTTCTAAAGGGGGAGCAAGAACGATCTTTAAATCTGTGCAGCAGAGTTGGCTTCGGCGCATAATGATGGCCAAATGTTAGGATCATCTGAGGACTAACTGTATACTTTTCTGAACATAGGTGAGCTCAGTAGAAAAAAGATTAAAAAGGAGGTTATCCCTGTTAGACAGACTGACTGACAATTTACTCCAGCTCGCGAACTTCTCTCGCAGGAGTTCAGACATGGCAAACCTCGGCCAAGAGGCCAGCATGCAACATGAAGGAACAAGATAGAGGCAAATCTGTTGTCAGAGAAAAGTGGTTCTTTCCACAATCCAATAACCAGTGCAGCATAGCAAACGCGATCATTAAACTGAGTACAGCGGATATCAAACACAAGGACGCTCTGCTTATGTAAATGGCTTGAGGTAAGGATGTAAACAAATTAGCAACAAAGTCAGGGAAGGTATTTGTTGCTACGCTATGGCTGATAGTTGTACTTGCCACGACTTTCGCCTAGTGGAGTTCTATACCGTTTCATATTAAATTCAATGCGGGAGGATTGAGATTTTCCATAAGAATTCGCGTTAAATCCCCTAGTACAGAAAACTGCTATAAGTGCCTGTAGTGCACTTGCAAGCAGAGCATCATCCGGAGGAATCTTATTGAGGATTCATCCACTGGGAATAAATAAAAATTAAAAAAATTTCGATTTTTTCAATACGAATGGCTTTGATCGGTTCACAATATTCTTTTGACGTCTCGGCTTCGGACACAGAGACTATCATTAGGGATATTTCACCAACAGTGTTGCAGAATATCCCTCATGATAGCTTTGTTCTAGAAGGCGAGGCCGGGAAACAAAAGAAGATTGTGTGCAAGCTGCAAGCAACAACGACAGCCGTTCGTTGATACTAATTATATATTTTTTTCTCACGACCGCCTTTGCAATCTGCAACGTTTTACTACTCGTTGCATAGAATTCCATCCCTGAATAAAACTCATCCGAAAGACTGCACGAATACCTAATGCTAGAACTATCGCCAGAAATTCGACAAAAACAGTCACTGCCGTTACAGATAAGGCAAACGTTTCGTTTCTGTAAACGGTTCCACGACACGGTGCCAATTTCGAACATTACTTGACTCTCATCCTC
>UZAM01008581.1:14678-26244 GCA_900618415.1 Soboliphyme baturini | reverse complement strand
ATGTACTGAAGAGTGGTATGCTAGCGGTAAAGATGTCTCTACGTCACTTGGCAATTCAAAGACTTTAGACCGGTTAAGAGGGTGCAGCGAAGGACATGAGGGAAACGCGACTAGGTTAGAGCAGCTACATTTCTAAGATAGATCGTAGTCGTAAATCTGATATCTTCACTTCATCGTCTTTTAGACGCACGCATCTTAGGAAATATAATGGCATTCAGTGTACCATGACACTCGCCACCTAAATATCTTTTCAATATCAAAGCTCTGCTGCTTGAACTCGCGTTAGAAACTCGTCACCGCCATCCTACAACATCGGCTTAATATTTAAAACACTTAAAACACACTAAGAACAGTCGAACCCCAGCACCAGACTGGAGCTCGTCGTCCAAAAAACAATAACCCCGGATCAGACCCTGTCCAAAGGTGGCTCGTTGCCGATCTTGTTCTGGATTCAACAGTGATTCTTGCGCAGTTCGTAAATTCAAACAATTAACCGAAAATAAAATATCTAAATAAATGAATATTCGTAAACCTTAATCTAAAACCAGTGCTAATAATCTTCTGAAAACTATCTTTCAAGAACACCTACTATTTCTAAAAGCTGTAGACTGCTTTTCGCATAGATTTCTAAAAAAGTGCCATTATTTAATTGCCGCCAAACAGCACAGGGTAATATACAATAGTAGTCGTTTCGAAATTGTTGCATCTTGATAATTAAAATTCATTTGGGAAATTCTTAGATGCCGCGAAACATAGCAAAGCAGCATTATCAGATTAATGGATAGGACTGTGAATCATTTTACGTGGTGACGGTGTCAGAAGGAACCATGGAAACGGCGTACGAGTCCTAAAATCATGCCACGCGATGGGACAGCCCACAGGCTGCAGTGCCCATTCACATTAACTCATTTCATAGCTATTATTTAATAAATGGACAAACTTTTAAAGCCCATAAAAATAAACAAAAATTAATTATTAATATGCACATTTATCAGTATCAGCACTTTATCACTTTATCAGCACTAGAAAACCGTTTGATTTGTAATGCGATGCAGTCGTTCAGGTGAGAAACGCAGCTACGACAGGCAGCGTACTCGAAATAAAGTTAGCCATGTCAGAACAGAGATTTATTGGTGTTGTGGCGACTACCAGCGCAGTTAATTAACACATTCTAAGCCAATCACTATGCTGTAATGACGGACATTTCTTTGGTTTGTTTAGTGAGCTGGTACGGCCCTTGATGAATTTTTCAAGAGTTGCTCAGCCGCTAGAGAGTCGGACTCAGAACCGAGAGGCCCAGTATTCGAGTAGCGGTTTGGTCACAAGCCTCTATTACTTCTGACGTTGACAAATGTTTGCGAAAAGCGAACAGGAAATTATACACTATGCTTGTATCTGCATAGCTGCTGTTGATTTTACCTTTAAAATAATGCATTCCTACCTGATGTAGAAGAAGTGAAGATCAGCGCCTCATGTCCAACTTGACGAAAAGAAGGGCACCAGAAAAAGCTCAATCATGGAAGTACAACAAAGGCCGACATTCCAATAAACGATTAACACCTGAACTTTCATGCATAAACCTAACTTTTATGGCAAAGTCTTGATGGAGTAATTACGTTTGGTCACTATCGTAATCAAAAAAGGGAAATTTTATTCCTACGTCGGTAGCTCTGTCGCAACGATTATCGCAAAGATGATTAGGATGTCAAGGATGAGACTGAAAGGCGCGATTCTCTTGGCAAAGTCACAAGAAAGGTATTCAAGGAACAGACTGACACATGCCTTGGATTCCTACCCATGGAGCCACCCTGATATGATATGACTATGACCACAGGGAAAATGTCCTGAAGCTGTTATTCCCATAAGCTAAAACGAACAGAGAGCCGTAAGCAGGAATGAATGTACAGAGTCATAAGTAAGTGATTAGCAATCAAATAATCTGAACTACATTTCGACACATGAATCAAGTGAAAACAAAACAAACCAACATGAAACAGTAAACAGGAAAGATTCTTCTTGCGTACCGTGAAGGCAAAGGAAACAGTTAAGAACAGTTGTTGGCTACCGAACCCAACTAGTAACAAAAGGAGTAGGTCAATTTTCAGTTTGTTGCTTGAATATGACCTTGAAGTAGTTCCAAAGAAGTTTATTTGGATGGAATTTAAAGATAAACAGGAACGGTAAGAGAAGGGAAGTCAACAGAAAAAGTAATCGATCTTAATACTGCAACAGCTGTCAGAATAAAAAATTTTTGTAAGTTTTGCGAATACTTGCAGAGAGGAAGTCGAAACAGCTGCTGTTTGCTAAAGAACAAACACTAGGGAAGCCAAGAATTACTTCGGACAAATGGCTCCAACTCAACTCGATTCATCTTCTGTCAAATATGAGGAAAGGCTGGCAAAGAATGAGTAACATTGGAGACAGTGTCTGACGCCGCTGCTTTAGAAACCCGAACTAATAAGCGGTCTTCAAAACTGACCGACTTACCCTAAAGTCAACCTGAGATGCAAAACATCCTAGAATTGCTTACGGAAACCTCCAAAGATTGAAACCAAAAATCTTTTCGTTTTCCATTCAGTTTTTCAGCGAGTAACAACAATCATACGCGCTCATTTGTTCAGACTTAGTGTATTCGTTTCACTGATTATAAAAAAATATTTCGATTTGTAAAGAAGTTATCTGAGAAATCAACAGTAAACATAACAATGAATAATCTGTAAAGACTGGCAAAGCAAATTCTTCCAGCAGATGAAATAAACATGGTAAGAACATAATCATGAGAGAGGTAGCATATTCAAAAAAATGAAGAGGTGGTTAAAACTGATTGATTTGACAAGATCGCCAAAGAATACCACTGTTTAGCAAGTTCCGACGACTGCTTATTCGTTCGGGTGGTGGAGGGAGACTCGTCACACAGCATCTTCCAACGCTGTAACAGAGCACAGTCTCTTCTGGCCGTCTGTTCAGCATAAATAAAAGCAAGCTATACGCATGTTATATAAGAAATTCAAAAGTACAGAATGACGAAGTACGTAATTTCTGCCTGCATAGACTTCGCAATTAAAGTAAGAGGCTGAAGACAAGGAAAAAGAAACTTCGGCGCAAAATAATTACCTTTGTTAAATAAAAGGCCCCGTCACGCAAAAGTAAGGAAGACCGGCGTTGCAACGGCTGCAAACTTCACTTTCGTTTTCGTTTTGTAAGTGTACAATTAAAATTGTCGTCTAGAACAACTAACTGTGGAAGATAACAATGTGTTAAACGGAAGAGTTCACAAATCATTTTCGCCCGTGTCAACCTCACTGCTAATTCATAACTGAATAACCATATGTAATACAGTGTCACTTGATTGTGTTCCTATTCTCCAGTGATGTATTTGTTGTCGCACTTGTGCAAGTTCCAAATTCAACACGTTCAAAATGCAGAATAATTGCTTTTAGCCGACATGACGAGTAAAGCTTTGAATGATAAACGCAAGTAATAAAAATAATAAAAGTAACAAAAACAAAACAACTGCCATGGCAAATACAGTGAACAGAAATATAATTTTAAGAAAAAATTCTCTACTCACTTAAACGCTCTCCCGTTTATACAGTCAACAACATTTTCATAAGATGACGACGACAACGAGAAGATGACCACGAAATCACTGCTACAACTACGTTACTATGTTTCACCCGAGAGGTTGCAGCGGAGTTAACGCCTTTTCATAGCAGGCCCTGTTTGTTGCCTGAAAACACCATTCGTCAGACGCACAACAAAAACTAAGACGAAGGAGAACTCGAGAGTCGAGGTAATTAATCTATAAAGCTAACGTCAAACTTTACGTATTAAGTTAAACTGGGCTCAGTAGCTAAAAACAAACCTAATCAGACGCGTTAAAGCTGGCAATTCAGAAACAGGCGATATGGGCTCTTGAACGCACACATCAGTACGAAAATAAATGAACATTACAAGTACGACTTGAAGTTGCCGATTTTCGATCTGTTGCTGAAAATGTAGGCATTTTGTTCATCGAATGATGAGGAAAATAAACAATGTATCATCGGGTGGTTAGATGTTCTCGACTACAGATCAATAAAACAGATACAAAACGTTATATGAATTGCATATTTTTATTGAAGAAAGTCGAACCTTACCGGAAAGGTAAGGTCTGTACCGACCCCTGCAAAGATGGTAGAGAGATCAAAGCTTAACCTGATCTAGTTTTAATCCGTATTCATAATCCTTTCACTAAGACTTTGCAGTTACAGTAAACCTCAGATACATAACATCATTTTACAGTCAACATCGTTATCATAATCGATATCACGATCGTAGTCTCTTTTGTTGACATAGGTTTCTAAATGCCAACTGAACTTTGACATTAGATTTAGCTAGATAAGCGAGATGATTGATATACGCGAATCGACAACCGTAATACTTCGTGTATCTGGTCGGAACGTCACAAGAAGTAGTAGCAAGAAGATTCAAGTCCGAAAGTGATAAACATAGACCAAAAATCATGTGGGTCAGTCGTATGGAGCATTTGGCATTGTGCGGCTTGAAATAATCCATTCTAAAGAACTTATTCAGCTGCATTCACAAAGTCAGAATTATATGAAAATTTTCCGAAACAGACTGTGCCTTTAAGGCAAACGGAACAACAAGCTGTGAAAGTGCATCAGTGAAGAGAAGGAACAAAGAAGGAACTAATGCCTGAAGGAAGGATAAAATGAACAGAGGAACAAAGGAATCATTGAGTGGTGAAGCGAATAAATGAACAGTGACAAACAGGAACACTAATCGATGAGGACTAGCAACATGCAACAATGACAACTTTAAGACTACGGTGAAGTTGTGGGACGTATTATCTGAACGTAGGGCGACAAGAAGGCCACTGCTAAAACAAGTTTGTCACAAGGATCGAAAGAGATAACACTGAAAAAACTTTTTATTGACATTTCGATTTCTGTTATATCCGCCTATCGTACCAGTCACATTGAATGTTGTGCTATTGGATTTTAAATACAAATAGGCCGTATATAATTACTGAAATAAGATAAGATACGTTAAAGAAACAAGTAAATTTCTAGAGCAGGAACAAGTTAGTGATAACAAAAAAACAAATATACAATACTAACAAAGAAAATATATCAATCAACCAAGAGCAAATTTGCACAACTAACTCCTTTCGTTATCTTATAGGTGAGATTGACGAAACTCAGGTTAAAAGATGATCTGAGTGCAAGACGTTACTGTGATCTATATCAAATAGCACACAGAAAAACAATGTAACGTTGTTTACCAATACTGGAATTGTTGTAAATAAAACTTTTTTTCACGTGTTGCCAACCACGGAATCACAAGACCTATCATCTTGTATACTTAAATCATGCAGTCACATGCGGACCGTCAGACATTAGTCCATCACCCGAGAGACGTGAATTATTTCGCATATAAATTAATGGTTTATTTGACCAACCTTTGAGCATGAATATAATACTGCATCTGAAAACTACACCAAGATAAAAAATCTACAAAAAACTCGAAGGTTCTATGGTGTTTTCTACTGATCTCTCAAAAAAGAGTGGTGAAACAGTTTATCGCCTGAACGGGTATGAAGAACTGAAGATAAGGGAGATGCCTGTGGCGTACGTGATGGCACAATCTCCTAAGAGGTTTGTTCGAGGGCAATTTTTGTCTTATACGCTAACTCCCTAGAGCAAGGAATATGCCGTACATTGTTTCACATCGGAGCTGTTTAGTCGGTAGAGCGTCAAACTCAGAACCAACAGTTTTAGAGCTATAATTTAAGCTTCGGTCGGGGCAACTCATCTTTTCCTTCTGAGACTGACAAATAAGCGTAACCTATGTGGGAAGGAATAGGAAATTACATGGTTTACATATGCCTTCAAAAAAAAATAAACTTCACGAAAAGAAGGGCGTCATAACGGCGAAATGATGAAAGTGAAAGAAAATCGACACTCCAAAGGTTGCAAACTTTTTTTTCTTTGAAGAGGAAAGATGCAGCCAAAATGTATACTAAAAGAATGCTGGATTTACACTCTACATTTTGAGTGCAATGAGGAAAAACCCACCTCATTAACTTGATAACATGGTATAATGTATAATGATAACTTGGAATAATGCCGATCTACGGCTGAACTGACAAGCGTAAAAAATATCCACGGATATTGAATAAGGAATGCAAGAAGAACTCAACGCTTCCGAAACATCCAACACAGAACGACGAAGCATACTTTTTGAATTAATGAATAGAATACAGTAAATCAAAAAATCTTCTACGCCGAAAGCAACCGCTAGTAGTTCAATCGAACCGATGTTTTGACAAAAAATTGGCACCGAGCTAAGTTGGCACTCGAACGAAATTATCAAATTATGAAATTTTATCAAACAGCTGAAACTGCTGAAGCTATAACCTCAATACTGAAGTTATTACCTGACTGTAACCACTTATACTAGATTATTGCAACATATGTTACATTACGCCTCTGGTTGAATAGTGACCGAGCACAATATCGGTATAGGAATCTCGAACAGAAATGGGATGTCATCCCGTCAAAGAATTTTTCGCACTCTGAAATGCAGGTAGAGTAATATCCATCTCACGTACACTAAACGCATACTTATTCGCTTATTCTAGAACCTAGCAACAGACAATGTGCAAATATGCATACATGGTACGGAGGTTAAGTACGAGTAGACAATAGAGTATATGACATTTTCATTTAAGTTTTTAAATTCAAATTGAAATTTACCGTTTATACCGATCTCGGTCAACTATAAGAAGAGAGAACTGCAGCTGCAGTCATAAATACACCTGCATAGTCATGCCTCATGACATCATGCTGTCCAAATTTAAAGTGTAAACATTAATTCGCATAATTATAAATTCATTAATTAATTAGCAGTAAAGCTCTACCCAACGGTATCTATCGCCAACCTGCAAACGAACAGGTAAAATCGAACCGCGATACAGCTGGATTTTGGTGTGGACTGGATGAAAACTGATCGCGTTGCACGTCTGGCTACGTTGGATTCGTTCAGCCTTGATGAACCTTCCACGTTGCAACTCTCTAAACGGACGATGAATGACGTCACTGCCACCACCATGCAACCGAACACAACGTCTCTTTTAACAGAAACAGGAAAATGTGCACATTTGGCAAACACAAAAAGGCCATTCGACAAGATGATCAGACCCCTCCTTCGTCTGTAGTTTTTTTTGTGGAAGAGCCTTCCGTCAGCCGCAAAGGAATGTGATTAAGTCACGCGACTTACAAACTTGGACAAGAAACGCTTCGTCGCTTTCACATGTCTCGGCGAAAGACTGATTCAGGGTCACTCAGCCGTACTTCATAATTGACTACGAATGTTAGGTTGGTAATCATTTAAAATCGAAATGGCAAATATGGCGAACAGCGATCATTATCACCTCCCGTGTCAGGTCCCTTTCTGCACTTACGGTAGTGTCTTTTTCCAGAGATCGCCAATACATGAACTTATTCTCCATACAGCTATGATTCGTGTCCTCGGTCACACAGTACACCTTCATGATGGGTTGCTCAATCGACAGAGGGTCTGACCTAGAACCCTGAGGTCACAGAACGAGCCCAGAACGGGTCAATCGCCCTTACTCATTCGAGATTGATAAATAGGTATCGCTTTGTAGAAAAAATGGAGACTACACGCTGTACGCTTGCTACATAGCTGCTGACGACAATGCGTTTAAAACAAGGCACTCCTAGCTGATGGGTTAGAAACGGAGAACAATCCCACACTATGAACTTCATGAGGCAAAAGGCACAAAAATCGTCCTATTATAAAAGTATAAGACTGACATCCAAACGATTATAAACTTTCCTTTTTTTCCTTCGTCTAGGGTTTCATTCCTTAACTTTTCGGTGTGTAGAGTCAATATTCCAGTCAAAATTTGTGCAAAATTGTTTGTGTAAGGTGCAAAATCATGTATTTTTCACTCATATCCGATAACTTCTTTCTCGCACATTCGCACGGTTGTTCATTCTGTACGCGTTCTGCCCACACCCTTAATTTATATAGCTTGATCAATTTGGAAGTTCTTGTCACACAACTTGTAAAACGCATCCTAAAACTATGGTTCGCTAGGGCACCAATCATCGCTCGAACAACAACCATCGGATTCATCAGTCTATGCCCTCTTCTACATCCCTACATCTCGGTAAGAGATCAAAATTATCGACGATCTGCTGTCGGACGGAACTAAGAAAAAATTGCAGGTATTCCACCCTGGTCAACGAAGGACCGATCATGGCATTCGGATGAACACTGTAAACAGCTGCTTACTTTGCCCATCACTTAACAAGTAAGATGCTTTATTATATTTGCTGTTGTCTTCTGTGCTACTGAAAAAATAGTCCTACTGCGTATATTCAAGCCATAAAATAAACATGCACAATAAATATTTGCTTATGAATCTGCTAAAGAAGTATTCGGTATCTTAATCATTTACAAACTTGTTTACTTTCTTTCTTACTCACTGTAATAGTAGGACACGTGACACTAGTGGTGCTGAATGCAAGTCGCGTTTAAACCCGGAACCTTCAACTTGGAAAGCGAAGAAAAATAAGGTGCTCGGAACCAAAAACTCGGCGCAATTGTCCTTATAAAAAAAGCTATACTTATAATGCAACAACAGCGTTGAGAGCTGACATGATCATCGACCATCAGGGTACAATTTATTAAATAACTATGTCCACGCAATGAACTAAAAAAATATGCTGACTATCTCTCATTTATATATGAGCAATTTTTATACGGATTTTACACCCACGGATTCTATTTGCATGAATTAGCTTGAACACAGTTTCTGACTGCCCTCACATTTCTAGGATAATGTGTAAAGAGAATGTCTTCACTGCAATACCTAGCAAGTCTCCATGGATATACGATATTCGAAAGCCATGAAATGAATGATTAATGCAAGATTCTGCTTTGCTTCCTCAAAAGTGTTCCACGAATGAAATTATCAGATACAATTCAAATATTGCCCAATAATCCTTAAATGCTGACGAGTTCTGTCTCTGTGCTACGTAAAAAGCGAAAGCGGTTACCTTTTACATCATTCAGTTTATCAACAGCTCAGAATTGCTGCAACCAGCTACGAATAAGAAAAGTGTATTCAATCTTCTTAGTCTTTTATCACTCATTTTTTAACACTTATCACACTGGTCAATGAAGACGTCTGTCACTAAAGCTTTCAAATAATAGAAGAATAAAAACTTATCGCAATGCAACCAACCGCCCATTCGTCTAAAGTCTCCGGATTCTATGCTACCAAAGAAAAGAAAGGAATCAGAGCTACCTAATTGTTACTAATCTGTCTACTTGTGTCGACAGCTGTAAACCTCTAGATGAACTCTGTATAACTTACATCAACGCAATCATCAATCAACCAGCCCATGACTTAAACTACAAATGTAATGATTCTAAATTTTGCGAGGAACATCTGGAAAAGACCACAGTAATCACTTCGACTAAATCAACTGGCATGTTAACTATTTGAATTAAATAATTGTACAGATTGACAATTCAAATCTTTTTGTCGAAACAGAAATACACGAAACTTGTTTAGTCGTCGCAAGATAGTGCTGATGGAGTGTTATCGCAAAAAAATGTATACTTTCGAAGCAACTTCCACCGTTGAGGCTAAAATCCCCATAGTGAAGTTTCTACCTGAATATCACGTGATTCGTACTGTAAATATCCGTACTGTTATCCGTTTTACATTATTTTCGTCCGTGAGGACGAATCGACTATGATCCGAAACATATATATGTGTATATATAACAAAATCGAAATGTGGTGCCATCCTGAAACAGAATTTTTTTCAGTTCTGAAGAACAGATCAGGATATATGAGATCGATGGCATGTTGTTACGAACCGTCCAGTCAATGTATGTTGAGATGCTGCGCGTAGATAAATGACGTTAAGCAGAGACGTCTCAACTTTCACGCTGGTCTCCGCCAAGCCTACGTTCGGTCGCATCTCTTGTTTGCGTTGTGCATGGATAGAATAGCAATGGTGAGACAAGAGCGAAGAATGTATCGGTGTAGGAGATGTTGAGGCGTTAAATCTACTGTTTGCATACGACTTTGTTTTGTTGGCACCATCTGACACTAAATCTCCAGCGCTCTCCGAAAAGGTTCGCAGCCAAATGTGACGTGGTCGACAGGTGTAAGCATATCTAAAACGGAAAGCCTAGTGCATTCTCGTTCTCCTGCTCCTTGCTTTCTTCCGACAAATGGAGAAGCAGTGGAGCAGGTGAAGTTCAAGTACCTTGTGGTCGTGTTTGTCAGTGATGGAAATTTTGAGGAAGAAATCAACGGGTGGATTGGAGTAGCCAGTGGCATTCTGCATGAACTATCGAACCGTCGTTACTAAGGCAGAGCTGAGTCTGACGACTATGCTCTACGTGTTCAAGTCGATCCTCATTCCAATGTCATCTGTATTTATGAATCTGGTCAAGACTGAAAAAATTTGACCTCAGGTACAAACGGCCGAAATGGCCTCTCTGAGACGAATCGCTGGGTTCACGCCTTTCGACAAGGACCGAAGTGCAGATATCCGAGTAACACCAAGCATACAACCTCTGATGTTGGCAGAGGATCGGGAACGCTGAGGATACTCTCTGATGTTTACTATCCCATGAGTAATTGGTAATCGAAACCGAACGACTGACTGACTTATTTCTTTCAAGAAAGCCTGTGTTAACTTAAACATCGGTACTACTCAATCATTCAATAGCGTGGTGTATAAATAAACCGTCTTTTATGCCATTTTCAACGTAGAAACATTTATAATGCAAAATTTTCAATAAATTACGCCACGATTCACATTCTTAGTCTTTTTCTATGATCAACCACCTTAAATTCTTTTCGACTGTCGAAAAACTGATCATTTGCTCGTTGTAACGACTGCAAAGAAATTCAAATCGAAATTCCCCGTTTAAAAAATCAGCCAAGCCTAGGCCGACGATAAAAAGGTAGAGAAATTGAGGAAAATGCGAGTTCAACCAAACTTCTTTACGCATCAGCTCAATAAATATACAAACTACATTAGATATATTCGCTTACGTTTGAATCCGGCGCAGAGAAGAGAGAAGACAAACGAAACGCTGGACTCAAATACAACGGCGATCGCTTAACCAGCTGCACGCAAAGCCACAACCAACTCTCGCCGCAAACTAACAACCGACGTTGGTAAATCTTGACGCGGCAAAAAAACTGTTGACCAAGAACGCGCGCAACATTAATAAATGCCCAGGCGTATAGCAATTGGGTACGAAAAAGTATGACCGAACAAACGTGATCTGCAGGTGGTTGGTCATCTGGTGAATGGAGAATAACACAGAAAAGTGAGTCTTGATCCGATTAATGATCCATGATTTCAAAGCAAGGCGGGGCATTGTCCGTCATCCCCAGATATGCGAAGGCCTGGAAATGGCGCGAAAGCTCGCTTAGGGTAGTGCTGGCCTCCATTCGCCACTGATATCTTTCCGGAACCAAAATCTAACAAGGTATT
>UZAM01008571.1:4903-17808 GCA_900618415.1 Soboliphyme baturini | reverse complement strand
GGACAATTAAGTTTACTCTAGAAAAAAATAATGGTAGTAGTCAAAATGCAGTTTGCGACAGTCCCTAAATTCGCCTCTTCATAAACTGCGGACTCTTCAGACACACTGGCCTTACAAACACTGACCACTACACTTCTTCACAGAGCTCAAGAAATCGCGTACAAAAGAACTAAATTAGTAACGGTAGAAAAAGATTCGCAGGAACTTAGCTAAAAAGTATCAGATTATGAGATGCTCCCCGTCGTCAACGCTTATGAAAGGCTAAATATATCAGAAAAGACCCTTCAAATTTGTCAGTCACGGTGATTAATGAGAGCAGCATCAAGGGAAAAATATAACTATGTCAACAAAGGCTGTTACAGTTACTGGGAGTTACACTTACTTTGAAAGTTTATGTCGGGTATCATGAAAATTGTTATTTACAGCCGCACTTAAATTTGTTGCTCTATTGATAAAAAATGCGAAGCATTTTAAAATTATTAAACAGCTACAACAAAAATGAATTCTATGTGATAAATTTAAAAAAAACCTTATCAAGAGGAAAAATGAGTGATAAGTTGTATTTCTTCTCTATTCCTTTAAAATTTATAGCAGAGTGGATCCTAGAAAATTGCTTAGCCAATGCAAACATTCATTTTAGATGATAGGCTATGAGACTGCACAAATATCTACTGAGTGGTTGGCCTACAGGTGGTGCATCTGCTATACTGGAAGAAAATCGAAAGAATGAAATCTCCTTAAATTTTTTGGTGCTTTGAACATACATAACCTGCTCTACGATACTTTTGTTGCCCAAGAAGTCATTATGAGAGGCTTAATTGAAGTGTAGAAACAAGATGAGGCCTCATGCACATCAGGCACACGATGAATAAAATATAAGAGTCAAACATTCCGCTACGTACCAAATTATACCGTGACAGCTGACTGCCAACTCAGGGCAGTTGAACCTATGGCTGCAGCTTCGAACTCAGAATCAAGAGATCCTGGGTTCGAGCCTCTTTCGGGATTACTCATTTTTCTTTAATCCACGTTTAATAAATGAGCACCGCCCTGGTTAATGAGTGGAAAAGAAACAGAAAAATAGTGTGTATTCTTGTCATACAGCTGCTGTCGATCCTGGTCTTGAAAAAAATACGGCACTTCTGGTTGATGGCATGGAAATCGAAATCATAAACTTTACAATTAACTAAAGGAAAGCAAAAACGCTAGAATTTACTCGATTTCCTGAGCATAAGGAATATTGACTTTCTAATGGTTGCAAACACGGCTGTTTTACCTTCCTTCGACATGGAACTATGTTATGGTATAATTAAACTATTGGAATAAAATGCCCCTAACCGCTATACTACTTGATTAACAAAAAACGTTTTGTAGAACGTTGTGTTCCCTCCTACGATTAAAAGAACATTGGTTCCTGTCGTAATGAAGGTTATTCGAGCAGGAAGCGACTGGAAAAGCGTAGATATTCCCAAAACCGTTTCTACAAAAGAAGAGTTTCAGTTCTTATCTGCAGTTGAAGAAGTCGAGGATTACTCCATAATTGAAGTAGCTTATTACAACGTATTTTAAAAATATTTTAAACTGATTAGAATAGGAGCATGAAACGCAGGAAAGTGGCAGAAAGCTTAACACTGCTGCTAAGGGAAAAAGAGAGCATTTAAAGCTGCAGATTTCTGAGGTACAACGGAAGAAAAAGAAGAAAGGACCGATAGCCCCGTTGCAATCAGCGAAGGATGATGCCGAAGGTTGTAGTCAGGGTCCTTCGTACGTAGCAAAAGTCAGTGCAGGTAAGTCATTCTTTTCCTAGATGTATTGGTATATCAACTTTTTGCCATTTTTGTTGCGCTGATTTATGGATCAGTAAGATTTGTAAGGATTTTTTTTCTCTCGAGGTAATACCGTGTGCCACACTTGATATTCAACCATCAGGCAATTTCATTTGAATCAGTATCTTTTTTCGGAATGCGACTCTTTTCATGTCATCTGTTTGATTCCATTCTAGCATTTTCGTGTTGGTTTCCTTTGTGAGAATTAGTCGCATACTTTTGTGGATGTGACGTAGTGCTTTGCTGAAAATTAATAGTCCACGTCATTTTGTGCAATAATTGGAAGCCTGTTCTTTTTTGATATATCTTCACATTTTTCTGATGTAGCATTTAATATACGATAACTAGAGATGGTTGATTGACTTTTCACTGCAGTATTTACAGGTTGATTTTGCTTTGTTTTCAATTATTCTTATGCAGTTTTTGTAATCAGTCTATCTTTGTTGTTGTAATCATCTTGTCAACCTGCGTGCATTGACTTAACGCCTCTCCTTCGACACGGTGTACTCTTTTCAACAATTTTTTGCAATCGAACACCGGCCACTGCGTCAGAAAAGGAGCAGTTCCCCTCCGAATGCAGATATGCCACTACCTTGCGCCTCATTGTTGTGTGCTGCCCTGCTCGTCGACGTTTGCCTGTACTTCGGTTCGCAGTTTGTGTAAATGATTTATGTTTAACAAGTTTGCCTTACAAGGTCAGGCTCCTTTTCTTAATCTTTACATCTGCTGAGGTCATCTGTTCCCGGAATAAAATAGAGATATTCCTTACGTGCTCCCTTACCATGCGCAGATGAAAACTTTATTGTATTCAGATGAACCTTCGTCTGGTCCTTCGATAGAACAACTTTATGCGGTGCACCACCTGATTTGACCAAGTCAGGGTACACTGATTTTGGTGCAAACAGTTGTACTATTTTCAGCCCAAATATTGGACAGGTTGTCACTGCATTGGAGCACGTATGTTCCTCCTGTTTGACAATAATTTAATGGTGTAGCCAATTGAGATGATGAAGCTGAGATTTAGATACATCGACTGATCAGCTTCTGATACTGTTTCGTTTCCTTATTTGCCTGCAGATCTGCTTCAGACATATGTGAGTTCCTCGGTTATTGACTTTACCTCAGCTTAAGCAAGATGCCGTTTCTCGTAGCGATGTTTCATATTGATTCAGTTGATGGGTAAACTCACTTCCCTCTTAATCGCTATGACAGTCTTATATGTATATACCAGTTAAAAAACTATTTGGTCGGATATCCTAGTATGCTTTGCGTCAAGAATGACACTTTCAGTCATATAACGTAACGCATTCTGTTCGGAAAGAGGGAGAAATGATGTTCAGTAGTAAAGAGGAAATCACAGTCCCTCTGCACTTGCTTAGTTTATATGCGACGACTCAATTCTTCGTCGACTTTAGTCGCGCACCCGGTTCCTGCGCACATCTGTTTCGAAATGGAAATGCTTAGATTTCTTATAGCGTTTCAAAATTTTTCGCATCATTAAGCGATGTTCTGAATCGATTGCAGCCTAAAGACCGACGAAAGTTTCGAGGCTACATTCTCTGCAGACTGTGGCGATCACGAATGCAATTCTGTGCTATACTCACAAAGGCTGAGGTGACGCTAGCACAAAATGACTGAAGTCTTACTATAGACCTCAAATCGGCGTTTTTTCCGTCCCTGATTTATTCTACCTGAAATTATGGTTATGTGTACTCATATGTATTCCCGTATGGCTATTAGCGCTGGATGTTGATCGAAAAAGATGCTGTCCTTCATACAAGCGGCAGAAATGAGGTTTCTTCGAACGACTATTGATGCGACGAGAACAGACATGCTTTCAAACACAGCAGCGCAAAATAAACTCGACTGTGGGCCGTGCTTTCTTTATCTCTAGAGATCATAATTGCAGTGATTTAAATACATAATGAGGTTATCACGGGAAAGACTCAACAAGGAAAGCTACGAGATAGACAATTCAAGGGCGGACAGCGAGAAACGTGGACCAAATAGCTGGATCGTACATAAGACTTGACACTGTTGCACCTTCGAAAACTCTGATCATTTACCTTACCTGTTTTGTTTTGCACCGGGTATTTTACCATATAAAGTACACAGGCGCATAACCGCACATCAGTTTTTTGATGGAACAATAATCTGTTCGAAAACCGTCGCATATACGTATATTGTATAAGTGGAAAATTCATAATGCCGGTTTTAATTTTGCTTTATATACGCCTACGGATGAGGTATATCCGCTGGTATTCGAGCAGGTTTTTGTTTGACCAAACAAAGTGGTTCGGTTTTGCGCACAGGTACTTCAGGGGTTAAAATGCCTTGTGGCCGTAATCTGCGTAACTGTCCCCTAGGCTGATGCTACTGAAGCAACTGTTTGTCACGACTACGTTTTGAGTGACATGGGATTAAAATAGCTTCTTTCAGAATTAATTGACATTCTTTGCATTCACGTTTTTTAAGAATGGCAGGAGCTGGGGCTGCCGGATGAGGTGCTGCATGCCGTGCAAGATCTGGGATTTGCGAAGCCGACGACAATTCAGAAGCTGTGCTTGCCATGCGCGATTCGCGACCGGTTGGACATCATCGGTGCTGCAGAAACCGTACGTTTTTCTTGGCAGCACTCACCCTTCGCCATTTCTTATTGTCTCTACAGTAATCGTTTGTAGGGAAGCGGTAAGACCCTTGCTTTCGCTATCCCAATCGTCGTTCGCCTGCTGGAGTTGGATCAGGCAGGCAAACTGGAGCACAGTGGACCGTCAGCCTTGATCCTTACTCCTACTCGTGAGCTGGCAGTGCAGATCAAGGATCACACAAAGGTTTTGGTCAAGTACACCACTTTGAAGGTATGGAATTAGGTTTTTTCTTTGAAGTCGTTTGGTTAACGCTTCTACACCATGAAGCTGATATGTGTTTTGGATCAGCAATATACTAGACCAGAATAGCGCGACCTTCCAAGGGAAATCTTAATTCTACTCGTCGATCCGACAAGCTATTTCCAGATGTTAGTATCGGCTTACTTGACCTAAATATGCATTTAAAAGTAGTGTCCAGGCTAAGGATGGTTTAAGTACCAATCCTAAGGATATGACTGGGATGCCCTTTATGATTTAGTTTTCAAAATAAGCATATTAAAATCTTTGCTTTTTACGGTCTACCTTCTAACGAAAGATTCTGAGTCTTGTTAGAGATGAGCTGCAAATTCGAGCGATACAATATTGATTCGTGTATATCCAGAGTGAAAGTGTATCGTAACTGTCCTTAGATTTGAAAGGCGACGGGCTACTGAGTGTTCAAACTGTAGTAGTACCCTGCTTTTAGCTGTTGGGTAGCTGTTCTCTTGGACTACTCTGGAAAAACTGAAGCAGGCTCTTGACAGAAGATTCCTCGCGCATCAAGTACGCTTCCGGACTGCCTGTTCTTGCCCTGTCACAATTTTTACAGTTGGTTAAGAATCAATGCCTGCAACTGCATTAACTTGCCTGTTTCCTCGACTGTAGGTCTTAATTTGATCCAAAGTATCATCCAACGATGTGAGAAATCTTAAAATTATATAGCATACCTCAGCACATGTGCTGTCCAAGTCAAACTAGAGCTTATTCAGTAGTTCGCTATGTGTTCGCCAGGGAGATGTGCTTTCGCTTCTGTTATTCAACGACTTTATTCTCTGAAAAATTGGTGACTCTGGTAATGACGAAGGTCTCATTCTAGAGAGAAGGCGCAGTTCACTTCAAGATATGGACTAGATAGGTTGCTGATTTTCAGTAGATAGATGATATTTCTCCTATGAATAGTACGGAAAGAAGGCTGCGTCACCTGACGACTTCCGTTTGCACCACAAATGCGAAAGTCCGGCTTCTTCCTTAATGCCAGAAGTTTACAACTTATGAGGAACCCATCCGGTGCAGGTGAGCATCACGTACGAGTCATATAAGTGAATGGAGGGCTTGAAGAAGCTGATCAATTTAAGCACCTCGAATCCACCGTTTCCAGCGATGGCACCATCTTGCCAGAGTTAGATAAGAGAATCGGCTTTGCATCAAGTGCTTTTTGTAACGTGGAAAATATTTGGCTTGATATATTAATAGCCGTTTACACAGCAGTCCACTTGTACGTTGCCTTAGTCAGGTGGATTTTGTTGTGCGGCATATATAGAGTTCTTCTAACAAAGCTGCAGTAACGGTGGCTGAACTGCCTGCAACATCGTTGGCCTCGACACGTAATGATGGTTAAATAGCAAGGCCACGTCAAAAATGACTGTATATTTCCTTAGTATAGGTGATTTCAGTAGGAGTCGTGATAAGGAAAATGAGGTTGGCTTTGTTAGACAAAGTGGTTTAGCAAACACCTTTTACTCTAGTCTATCAGGTTCTCTTGTGGGAGTCGTCGAAACACTGCTAACGTCGATCAGGATGCCATCATGCAACACGGAAAAACAAGTTAGAAATAGATCTGCTTTTCGGAAGGAGTATTTCCTTCTTCGTTAGGGTAAAACTTGTAAATTGCTGCGAAACAGCGGGCATGTAAACCCAGAGGCGTTCTAAGCAAAGGATCTCAACAGGCAGAAATAACAGAACATGTATCCATGGTATTGGGAAAGGTAGAAAAAATAACACGGTTGTTTTTGATTGCTCAGAATTTGAAACGTCAGTTGCAATAATGTTTCCCATACTTGTGTATTCACGCCGTTGTTTATATGATTCCGTTAATAGTGCTAACGGTCCTCTTTTGGTGGAGAACATTTTTCAGTGAAACCTTTATGCCTTGAAATGCAGTGTTAAAGTGATATTTTTCCACCTCGTAATGTAATTGTTTCATTATTAAAGAATGTTCTCTTGAAGAAGGTAAAATAAAAATGGATATATGAAAGAATGTACAATTTGAAGAACTAGGTTTGCATATTCTATGCCTTAGCTTCAGCTCCAGCTGTCTTCTAATAGCCACATAAATCTACCAAACTGCGGTTCGTTTGGTGGCAGACTGAGAATATTGAAATGGCCCCTGAAGCAGCTATGTCCGCTACCTGCAAAAGGTTTTCGAAAATGAATGACGCTGCCGTACTGTTTCACAGCATCTTGGATCCATAGTTGGCCATTTAAAGAGTGAAACTTTTTAACAGTCTTACTGCTAATCGCAATATCCGGGAAAATATCATAGATGGAAGAAAGTATAGTTCTTAATTATGGAGTAGCTTCACACGTTGCTGTTGTGTTGTCATATGGGGCAACATGGCTTGAACAAGAAAACTGACCAAGAGTTTGTGTTGTGTGACAATTAGAAATGGTGACTCTTCTGAGGTTAATATTAGTCCAGGTTTTTATTTAAACATGTTTCCTATGTTTTGTCTTTGCGTATTGCGCCATTTCAGTGCTTCTTTTGTTTTATGATACGTACATTCATTTCACATTTTTAACTTTTTTCGCGGAAAACGAATTCTTTGGCAATACCCTTCATTCACTGAATTATAATTATATTTTTCAGGATTTAGTCTGTTTTATGCTCCAATATTCAGTGTATCACAGTTTCAGCTATTCAATGAAATGTCGCATCATCGGATCACAATAGCCAATGATCTTTTCGTAACTACTTACATTTTTGATTCTTATTAGACCCATACGGTCTTCCAAAAATTAAAAAATCTAATCTCGTTATCGCTCCAATGCACGGAAATCTTTAGTAAAAGGCGAAAGATTTACGCGTAGAGTGCATTGGAACCGGAGGTAAATGATATTCGAATATTCTCATTATATATGAAAAGTTTGGACAGCAAATACGGGTTTGCTGCATTGTTTATGCGCCGTTACTCCGAAAACACCTCAGGAAGCCGTTCTTCAAAATCTGATCGAAACCGCACTTTCTTAAAGGTGTTTATATGGCAAGTTGAGATACAAAAATAAAATTGGTAATACAGTGGAATGATAGTTTACTGCTGTAACTGTTAATTGTCGCTAAAATAAATAAATGTAAAATAAACAGATAATCAGAAGATACCGTAGACTTTAGACGCTTGAGACTAAATTGTTTAATGCCCGGTTTCAACTTATCGAAAGACCATCTTTGACGTAAACCACCCTACGAGTTTGGTGATGTGACGTTAACTTTTTTATTTGATACCAGCGTTTCTGTCATTGTTTAAAGGCTTCTTGTTGCTGTTGTCCATCCTGTGCAAGTTCTTAGTTGCATGTTAAACAGTTTTGTAGCTGAGGGACTGCTTGGATTTGCGCCTTATCTGTACAAGGTTACAGTCCATAAGCATTCCTGTTTAACTGTTAATTCTGTTGAACAGGCAAAAAAACTCACGTCGCCGACAAACGGGTAGCAAGTCGTTGCTGGGCGAATAATAGCGACATTATTGCGCACTGGTTGGGGAGAGGGTGGTGACTTGCAAGGCTGGTAGCCGTGCTATTTGATGCATGCGCTTTATGGTGTGTATTGGAAATGAAAAATTACTATTTTATACTTCATCGTGTATATATATTCCGTTCAGCTTATGTATATTCTACTACTATTAACGAGTATATATCAATTACTTAATCGTTCTCACTCAAGAATGCATTCGTAATGGACGCCATTGAAGTACTGATGGAACTAACACGAGTCTGCTATATGAGCGTATTAACCGCAGCAGTGCTTAATTAAAAATAAAACTTTACCCTGGACAGAAGTACTTGTCCAGTAAAATGTATATTCAGTGGTAGTACAGTTTCCTTTAACATCTAATATGAATTCAGAATATTTGGCAAAAGACATCATATTCTGAAACAATTCATCTTTTGTTTTAGGATTTTACTTTTGTACCAAATCAGTCGAACTGCTGTACGTGTGTTTCTGTTTTTTCTTAGGTCGCGGCCGTGATCGGTGGTCTCTCTGTTCATAAGCAAGAAAGAATCTTGAAGAAGCACCCAGAAATTTTAATCGCTACGCCCGGCAGGCTGTGGTATTTTATCAATGGCGTAATATTTTTTGTACTTTTTGCTTTGTTCACAGGTTCCATACCTGTTATTTTAGGGTTCCAGTTATTTAGAACACTTGCAGAAGATTCGTTTTCTCGTCGTTGACGAGACGGACCGCATGCTGGAAAAGTGCCACTTTGCAGAGTTGGAAAAAATTCTGAATTACCTCAATGAGTAGGGTGGTCAAATTTGTAGTTTTTATTTTAGGGACCATATTTTATTTAAGTATTTTACGTACTGAAGTTTTGAAACATTTTGTGTAAATGTGGTGGGTGGACGGGGTTGACGCATTAGTTGGAACCTTTCACGGTTTTGCAGCATGTTCATTTAACTATCGGCGGCATACACTGTTCAGGTGACAGCGCGGCCGTCAGCATCTCCTGTATTTTTTTTGGCATACTTCGTTGAGTCTGCGTATGTCCAATACCGCGGTCACATTGTACGCGTACGTAATTTGTCTCATTCTCTCATTTTCATCAGCTACCTGATATATCAAAATAGTTTTTTTTATGATATCCGCAACTCGTGGACTTCTTGAGCATCATTTCACGTGGCCTCGGTCATCGATCCGGAATAAAAACATAATTTACTAGGTGTCTTTTGGAGAGTTTGATGGTAGAATCAGACAGCTGTTTGTTTTGGATTTCACGCAATGAAATTAGAGCTGCTGGTGTAAAGTGAGAAACAGATTTTTCTTTCTTTACACTGTGCATTTTCGCCGTTTCAGTGCGGTATTATATTTTTCAAAAAAACATTCTTCGCTTATTTTCTTGCTGAAAATGTTGTTCAATCTGAAAACGCCTTTTTATGTGGTCACTATCGTCTGTTTTCTCTGTAGCACATCAAAATTAATACTAGTTTTCTATGCTCATAGTCATGCCAAAGCGTGCGACAGTTGGGGTCGTTTCTGGCGCCTGCACTTTACGGCTGCATTTCTCCTAGTTCTTGTTCTATCGTCGTTCGCTGAGGCTTAATTAAGCTTATACAGCGAAGTAACATAGATACAGCATGTCTGATCAGTTTTGTATTTCGCCCTGATCAAGGTTTCAAAGAAATCACCAATTAACGCGCGTTTATATAGTTTCTATTTTTTATTAAGAATCATTACTGTTTTGAACGTTTTTATACCTTCATGTTTTTCAGACGTACAGAAATGCCTAGCGGCCCTAGACAGACGTTCGTATTTTCAGCGACCCTTACCTTCTGTCACGCTCCTCCCAGTAGGCTGCTACACAAGCCAGAATTTCATAAAGTCACAACGGACGATAAAATTGGTAAGAGTCGTTAAAAACCCAGCAGTATCCCATTGTTTGCATGCACCCTCTTCTGGGGACGAAAAACGCACTTAGCGCTAAGTTAATAATCGCTCATCTGCAGGTTTCTTTTGCACTTCGCTTCCCTGTGGTAATCTGTGGTGTTAATGGCGTATTTCTTCAGCAGAATTATTTCTACTTTCACTTCTTTTGCTGTTAACTAAAGTATGGCAAACCATACAGTTTCATAGTATAATGTTCAGTGCGTTTGGATGTACTTAAATTTGATATATTTTGTTGTTTTACTTTAGCGTCAATCGTGTCCATGATTGCGTTACGCAATAAACGACGGGTGATCGATGTTACGGTGAAGTTTGGCCTGGCTGAACATCTGAAGGAGGCACGCATCTGCTGCAGCTCCCTCGAAGATAAAGTAAAGTCATCCATATACCGAGGCAAGGAGAGAAACGAATCGTTGACAGAATGACTGTTTAGGACGCAGCTCTTTACTACGTTCTGCAGGGCTACCCGGGCCGCACCATCATCTTCACAAACAGCATCAACTGTGCTCGACGTCTGCGTAGTCTGCTTCAAAGTTTGCACTTCGCTCCGTATCTCCTCTTCTCTGCAATGAACCAAAAACACCGACTGACGAACCTCGAGAAGTTTACAAGTGAGTAAAGTTTTGTCTCTTTTGTTCACGGTTGCGTAAAATGGAACGACCTAGTTGGCTTGGGTTATTTAGGTTTGAGCACCATGCATTTACATCTTTCCCAATTTGACGATATTCAACTATTCCGCGTTACTTGATATATGCGTCAGAACGCGCGCAGCCCCCGCTCCCAGGGACAGGAATCTTCTTTTTAAATTTTTAACAGATTTCCACAGTTTCACCCTCAATCCATAAAGTTGACTACGTTCGAAATTATTTATAAATAGTTTTCCATTTTCGCCAGGAAAAGGTGGCATTGTCCATGCTGTTCAACGTTTTTCTCAGCTTTTTTCTTTGAAATAGTGTTAGCCCTGAAAAAGACGAAGGTCTTAGGTCGAAGGTTTTAGAGGAACAATGCACTTCAAGATATCCGGCTAGATATTATACTGACCTTGAGTACGCAGATGATATCGTCCTAATTAGTAATGCGGGCAGCAGGCTGTGTCACCAGACGGCTTTTATATGCAACACAGTTACAAAATCTCGCTCTTCATTAGCGTATGGAATTCAGAAGTTATGACTAACCCATGGTGTCGTGGTTGCAAAGTGCGTGACAGGTCGGCTTCGAACTCTGGAAGTGCCACGTTTTGAGCCGGCAGAAGGCAATCGTTTCATGATAACCACGAATAGCTTTGAGCAAGGAATTTACCGGACTTTGCATTAGACCGTGTTACTCAGCCGGTAGAGCGTCGGACCCGCAACCGAGGTCCCGGCTATAGGCACCTTTCTGTGGTAACAGGAGACTACACACTGTGCTTGCCAAATTAGTATTTTAGACTCTGCCTTAAAAATGCGTTCATGGCTGATGACATAGAAATGGAAATCAACTCCCCTCCCATCAGTTTCGTGAAAACAAGGGCAACTTATCGCCCATGTAAGCAGAACCGACATTGCAACGGGTAGAAACTTTTCTTCCCCTTACGAACCAACTCCCCACAGCTGCTGCATAACTAGAACAGGAGTTGAAGTGCTTCAGGGAGTTGACCACTTTAAGTATCTCGACTTCCCCATCTCTGACGACTGCACTATCCAGCCAGAGTTAATAGGAAAATCATCTTATCCTTGATTGCTTTTGGAAAACTGTCCGATATTTGGGCTCAAATATGACCAACCCTTAGAAAGACATAAAGAAAACATTGCTCCGTAGGGGAAAGATCGGGTTGACTGGTCATACATATCGGTTCCGACTGAGTTTATTTTTTTCTAATGCCAGACTGTGGGGCACTAGAATATACCACGTAAACGATGATTAGTCTTCTCAGATTGATTAGAAGAGTTTGAGAGAACTCCTGATTATTTGAATTTAACCGACAATTGTATTTCTGTCGATTCCATCGTTGTAGGTAAAATTTCATTAATCACAAAACGTTTGATAACTTTAACCAGATGTGGCAATTTCTTTTTCTTTGTAACAAACAGGTACTTCAAAATTTATCCTCGACAATTTGTCGTTTTTTTGGTAGAAGAAGAAAGCGCTTATTCGTTTGACAGCATGTTGACTGTAAGCATTGTATAACATTATGTACATAAAACAATGCAACGAACAAAAAATGAAACCAAGAAAAAACTAATTATGAAAAATATTATTTCTCATCATTATCGCTCACAAAGGCTACATAATTAAGTAACTTTTCGTTAACAACTTTCTTGTCTAATTTTTTTACAGTATGAAAATCCTTGTTTGAACTTTTAGACCATGACAAAGGTGTTCTAATAGCAACTGACGTCGCCGCGAGGGGACTGGACATCAAGAACATTCAGCATGTTGTTCATTACCAAGTTCCGCGAACATCTGAGGTGAGTCTCTCATATGTTGTTGTGTATCTGATTGACTGTGTCCGTAGGTTCCGTTTAAAATGCTATTTTAATAACCAGTCAAATATCAAACTTTCTAACTAATTGTCACAATAATAGAGCCTTGGTTAACATAGCTTTTGCTTTAATTGTTTATTCACTTATTTCCCCGCATCTGATGTCACATATCTTTATCTTTCTTGACTAATTGAACCGTGGGAGTTTCAGTGTACCAACTTCGATGGAAATGTCTTCAATTGACAACCTGTTATCACGAGACTGCTTACCTTCGCTCGTTCCTCTGGTTCAGTTTGCTACGTTCTTAACTATGGGTTCCTTTAGGCATCTTCTAGAC
>UZAM01008565.1:14098-26391 GCA_900618415.1 Soboliphyme baturini | reverse complement strand
CGAATGAATATTATGGCTTGAATATGTAATGGTGTCACGTGCCACATTGAACGGTTCCACTTTTCACTGTTTCCTATTTCAAACGCTCTCAACCAGCCCTAGCAAACGACAGTCATTGAAAATGTTTTAGTGTAAAAACAGGGGCATCGGGATCGGAAGAACGAACGTGGCCACGGCGTGGATCGACTCAAAATGCCACGTGGCTGGGTCCTGAAATGCCCGAAACTTTGCAACGCAAGTGAAGGCCTAACGGGGTTCATCGAAGCAGCAATGAAACAATGGCGAATAACATTGCCATGTAGCGATGCCTTCCCGGAATCGGTGAAGATGGAGCTTAAAAACCTTACAGGGAGATTTAACCTCACCCATCTTCCCCTCCCCCCTTCATTTTGTCTGGTATTGAATACACTCAGCTACTTGTTGAATGACACTCGGAAAGGACAAGCATTGAAAGACGGTCTGAAGTGGTATGAGAGGTCGATAAACCAGCTGGATAATCTAATTCAAGGCGCACGATTCCTTTCAGAGGATATCAGGGTAGAATTTGGTTAGGATAATTGTGCTATGGTCGAGATTATGAAGAGAAAAAACTTGAGAATGAACGAAATGACTCTACTGGCTGGTAAAATTAACAGCCTTGAACAATAACGATCTTATTAACACCTCGGCGCCTACAACGTGACAACATATTACATAAAAAAATTGAAATTAAGATAAACAAGCAACGTAATTAGAGAATTCGCAAAAACCTGAGGAACAAATTCTGCGGTACCAGCGGTCACCTATACATGAAAAATTGTTAAGTGGGCACGGACTGAAAGATCAGAATTGGATAGAAAGACAAGGAATACCCTGAACATTCAGAGATCGTTCATCCAAACAGCAGGCGCGGACACGTCATATGTCCCGTGCAAAGAAGGAATAAGAGGCATTTCAAAACATGAAACATATCCTGCAATTACAGACGTCATCCTTTTGCATGTTTGGCCACGGCAGTGGTGCGGAAGGCTGCAAAATTTAAAGGCCTGTGCAACGTGGAGCACTGAACAGCTGAAAATGCAGCAAATCATCGGGAAAACGTAGAAAACACCAGATTCTCTACCGCCCATCTATAAGTTAACTCAATGACGAAACGAGCGCCTCTTTAACAGTCTCAGCGACCTCACTGTCCGCGCATCGTGTCAGTAAGCAAATCAAAAAGGCGGACACAAATCATTGAAAAGACTGCCAGGCTAACGTTAAGGCATAGGAAATAAAGCATTGAAATGTAAAAGGGGCCATTGCTGCGGTGATTGTCTCCTCAGAGTAGTGAAAACAGACCATCAATATCTGCTACAATCAACTGGAGGAAATGATCAAGATCGATGAATTGCAGAAGCCGACCCTTCTAGGAACAGCATATGAAATTATGAAATTATGAAGAATATTACAGCTGTCTAACCTTTGGTAGAGAGTTGCAGGTGAAGTAAGGTTCATGCCATTCATTTCATATTTCATGAAGTGTTAAGTGAACTAGAAAAGAACAATTCATCGCAGAAACAATATCATATCTTATTATTAAATATATCGTCACTTTTCAGAGTCTGCAGAAACAGGTCTCTAGTTTGTGATGTCTACTCTTTTCGCAGTTTTACAACACTTTTACTACAATGCAGAGGAAAGTGTTCCTCTCCGATAGTATATCTTTCCATAAACTGTTCCTTCTTGTTGTATGCTGACCAGCTGATTTCCTGCTGCGCCGGGATCCAGCTTCGCACGAGAAGCTTATGGTCTAGAGTAAATAACGCAAATCTCAACCAGTCTTTCTAACAAAACAAAGCTAACCTCCTTTTCCTAATGTTCTCATCTACCTATATCACGTATACATGGTAGTGAATTTGGTTATTACATGCGTGATCTTACCATTAAACTCGCATCATGTGTCGAAACCAACCGTCATTTTTGATTCTAAACAGGCATCAGGAACAAGTCTCACAAGAACAACTGTCTTCAAGTCGAAGAACAACAGTGACTTGACATAAGGGGGAGAAGGACAATTTCATTCTCCCCTCAAAAATTGGACAGATTTCCCAAAGCAAGAGAGATCCTCTAGTTTAACTACGAGAGGCTGGAGAGTGACATCGCTGGATATGATATGCCTGAAATATCTATAGTGATGGACCTCCTGAATGGTTCAACCAACCTGTTTCACTTGTAGACCAGCTGTGCCGGATGGATTCTTCAGACCTTTCGATTTCTGAACGTTGAAGAAGAGGCCAAGTTTCACAGCTGTGAGTGATGTGTACGAAAGCCGTCAGACGATGGTCTCAGTTTCCCACACTGCCTACCAAGGTAATGTTATCTGCGTAATGCAGAGCAGCGCGATATCCAGCCGGATATTTCGAACCGCCACTTCCCAGTAGAATGAGATCTTGGCCTATTCCAAAGTCAGCACTGTGTTGAAGAAGAAAGCCGACAAATAC
Source organism: Soboliphyme baturini (assembly GCA_900618415.1). Lineage (NCBI taxonomy): Eukaryota > Metazoa > Nematoda > Enoplea > Dioctophymatida > Soboliphymatidae > Soboliphyme > Soboliphyme baturini. The sequence goes on along the minus strand of UZAM01008565.1, from coordinate 23,929 downwards.
CAAAGGTGAAAACACACCTTCCCGTCGAACTCCGTTATTAATAGACGGAACAACTGAGATTGTTCTCCCCGCAAGTTTGAGAGCAGATATATCCTGTACACATCTTTTCTAATACGAAAACAATATACTCACGTACCTCTAGCATTCCAAGGATTTTCACTTGACTCGAAGTCGAGGAAACAGTTATACCAAGGCAACTCGAATCGAAGGTATTGCTCAACATGATCCAACAAAATGGCAACTTGGTTGGGGCAGAGTATCCCATCCGGAAGCCTGTTCGATTTCAACCAAGTTTTCCATCAACAGCTTGCCTCAGCCTTTTCAGAATAATCCAAGAGAAAAGTTTCCAGTAGCGTGATTCTTCGATGATTCGAACACTACGTCATTGGACATCATATAAATGTAAGGACAGTTCATAAGTAATATTTAATCAATTTCGGTAAACGTCATAATTTGATGAAATAGGGCATAGAACTTTTCTGTATATGTATCCTATTTCTTCATGTGTATTAACTCCGGAGGAATTCGAAACACTCGACAGACCTTCATTACCTTGACGTGTAATAAGAAATTCTCGTACCAAGTTTTCTGGGTGGATATATTATAACCTCTAAGGTTGACAGAAAAATAACGGTGGGTAATGACGATTCTGGAGGACAGCCATTAAGCAGCTACTGGAAATGATCAGTCCATCTTTTGAGACGTTTGTTGGATCTGTCAGTGAGACAGAGGATCTTAGCATCTTGGATAACGAAATAGCGGGTTCCCCCCTACCTCTTAATTGTGGCATTTCTATGAGCGCCCTTTCGATTCCCATTTTCGTTAGTCACCCTTTCTGGCTGCCATATCGATTATCCTGATCCGCCTGTAGTTTTGGCTGACTGCGCGAACGAGGAGGAGACGACGTTCCCCCGAGGGTGCAGTAGGGTTTTGCATTAATCATTCATCACCTTATTCCTTTAAACATAGGGATAGGGTCTTCTCCGTAAACAAGGGAAATCTGAACATTTCAAGCCTGACATTAATTCCGTCTGTCACCTAGGAAACGACGGTTTCTTTGAAGCAATTGTTAGCTTCGTTGACCCGCCTCGTCCTGACTGGACAATATGTATCACATTAAATAACTCTGTACCTCCTTTCGGTTGACCGACTAAACCGCTTCCTCATATTACAGCCTGGCAACATCGATCATCGATGAGTTTCAACCGGCCGGTACCGATGCCATATGGCTAATCTGTGAGAAATACTCCGCTAGAAACCAACCTCTTTAAAACGAGATAAAACACCTTTGTGCTATCTTTCAGAATAACCGGTATCCAGAAAATTCAATTAGCTCGGCTTTAATTTATCCTCGCTTCGGTCCAGCCCCACAGTCTGTTGCAATAATCCAATTATCATTCCGTATTTTTTCAGTTTACCTAAGGTAATTCATGTATATTAAAAAATCACGCTGCATTTCAAAACAGCATGGTCTTAAAATGTTTTTCTCCCCTGTCCGGAAGTTGGAATCCACATGTCACAACAAAGCTGATCATCGTCTTTGCGTGCATATTGAGAACGTTCTTTGTTTCATTCAGTGTTAACATTCTAAGCGCAGTTATATTGAAAAATCATCAAAGCTTATAAAAAACTAAAAATTAATGAACACCAAAAAACATTCAAATGTCTCCACCCGAATCACATGTCTAGCTGCCCAGGCCTTAAAAAACGACCATACACCGGAGGAGGCTAATATGACTATGAGGGATGAGGAAATAGACAAGGTAAAATTGCTGAACAAAGAGTCGTGGCACATATCTGTGAACTGAAACAGGAAACGCATCGGTGCGGCCTGCTTCATTAACAGCTTTGGTGAATGAGGTTGAGGGGGGGGGGTCACTTCGTTTAATTGATTTTTTGCCACATATCGCTGTCTTTCATAAATCTTTGTGCCAGTTGAAACTGTTATTTTTGACATGGCTATTCTAATTTCTCTAACTCATTGGTTTCCCTGAAGATGAACAGATTCAACTGAAAAATTGCCAGTTATATTAAAGACTACCACCAGTCTGCTGTTTAGGTCTGGAACCATCTAAGCGGAATTCTCTTTAATAAAACGGATCGAAGAAGCCGGGGACGACTGCTTTTAAAGCAAAGTCGAGTTACAGATGAATATGCAAATAACCGCTAAGCAAGAAGTACTGTCATGAGAAAACCAATGAGGAAATTTGGGAGTATATTGATTAGAAATACGAGTAACGAAAAACGACATAGAAATTGAAATTCATTTCAAGGTAAGTTGACTTCGTATAGGAAAGGCATTGGTGAATTTAGGCAAGCCATGTGACATACGGACGAATCGGATACGAAGGTCATCAACAGCCATATTCACGGTGCACATATACATTCTTGACAAGTCTGCTATCCTGAGGCGCGTCGTTCAGCTCGTTCAGACGGACCGCAACAGAGAAGCGCTGACCGCGCAAAATTGTCGAAGTACAATAAAACCACCAAGTCATGAACGAGTACTCTGAGTATCTGAGTAGTAGTAGTAGTAGTAGTAGTTGCAGACGACCGTCAGTCTGAGAAAATTCAGGGATGAACTCAAACACCGGCCCATAAGGAGAAGAGCCATATTTTCATAACTCACTTGCAAACTATGCATTGACGTAGACGCGTTGAAGGACAAGTCATAACGTATAAACATCTGTCAAGGTAGACTTGTGAGAAAACAAACATGACCTTTGCCGCAGCAGTATCGGTCTTAAATACCATTACAAACGGTCACGCTGGAGCTTAAGCTCCATCAGCGCCAGCTGACGATGACGAAACTACAACAAAAAGCTGAAACAAGTCGCATCAGGATGGAAACGGGTAGCTGCAGCTGGGACAAAATTATTAAAACTATTTATGATAATTAATCATTATAAACGAGCACACATAACGGCAAAAGAATGCAAGTCGCAAACCCCTCTCCCTTCTATATCCCAAAGAAAATCGATATATCTACGCTGACTACACCTACTGTACCGGATATCTCTGTGCTGAAGCGGGTCATCCAGCGGTGCCATAGCTTTCAACGCTCCTGGACTTCCGGGCAACCGTCGATTTAGTTCATTACCAGAGAGTGTGGCGTGTCAGACTGGTTAAACATTGCCAGTGGAGTTCGTCAAGGCGAGACGCTTCCCTTGCTTATTCAACATCCTGGCGGACTGCGTAGTGCGGAAGTGGTCGCTTAAAATAACAACGAGGGACTGACGGTTGCTCAGTGAGGCAACTGGTGACACCCGATGACATTTCCAACGGATTTTGAGTATGGCCAATGAAGTCGTGTTGCTGAACGATTCCTCGGGTGGTCAACTGACACTCGGTGAAAGGGTGTGCAACACCGCTATGAGAGGGAGAGGAGCTGCAGGTGAGAGCCAAAAGGTCGAAAAATGCAAAAGCCTCCCCCTCCCGTGACCTGAAGTCGATGAATTTATGGAATGGTACTCCGAACGAAGGAATTGGTCATTTCGAAAGTCCTCGAATTGTGCTGGTTGACAGAGGCAACATTGATCGTAAAGCGAATCGGCATGCTGCGGTACAGTCGAGAAATTTCGGCAAGCTGCGTGGCACCTGGGGAGATCGAAATAGTGAAGATGTGTTTGCGAAGAGTGATGAATCTGGTGCCACAGCAATGGAGGTTTCCTGAGGCCAACCAAAAGAATTATAAATTCCAACGGTCAGTTGCTACCAATCTGTGCAACTCCGTTTTTAAGCTCTGTTTGACTCAGAAGTTCCAAGGGAAAAGAACAATAAATACAGGTGCCAACAATCTACGATCCAGTAGATTGTTGGCGTAACGGCCATGACGCTGACCTCGCCTTTTTTATTGTTAACCTCACATGACGATGGCAAAATAATAACGACGAAGATCTGAAATCAATATACTTTATTAATGGCTAATGAGAGAAGTTAACAGAATGCCTTAGAACCATTGGAACAACTGAGCTGAGTATTCAGGTATTGCGAGTCATGTCTTAGATCATAATTGTGGAATTAACGCAATTAATGCCGATATCATTGAAAAACATGAAGCAAAAAATTGATTATTAGCGAAAACAGCTTTTCCTATCTCTGCTGAATATACCAGACGCAGATAGTGATATTTTGCCGTCCCAAACATTCAGTTTTTCTAACCCGGGCTTTGGGCTAGCAGCGGTGTAGGCTGTGTCAGCCACTGAGAAAAAACATATTTACAATGTACCTTTTTCTCTCGATATTTTAATAATTAGTTCTGATAGTTGCTATGCGGCTTAATCTTATTGCACACCAATTTACACAGATAAGTATCTACACTTCACTTTTCATATAACCAGATTCATAATAAAATATTTATAGTTACGGGTGCAATAAACAGAGCTCTGAAGCCCTGCAGTAATAAATTTAATAATAAAAATGAAAGATATTAAATTGGACCAGTTAAATTTATCAGTAACTCCATAAATCATAGGATAACACATTTTAAATTGACTTCAAACAGTGATAACTTCAAAATGAATGTTTTACATAATCGACTTTGCTTACTTCTCCATCATTATAAACAAGCATGCGTAAACTAATAAAGTTGCACAAAAAGTTGCTGAACAATAATCATGATGTCAACGTTATATAGAAAAGCCCTAATACGCTTAATTAATTAATTTTCAGAGTAACAACTCTCTGGGCTGTATTGAGACAATCTAGTACAAGAGGGAAATATTACCTAAGAAAAATAGAAGCACTGTCGATATGAGAACGAAAGGCCACGTGTCACGCTCGACAATATGCATGATCGCTAGCAACAGTGAACGAAGCAAGACCTCAGGGACTGTACCTCAGGCGGCACGGGAAAGGCGCGTCTCTCGACGGCCAGAGCCCGTCGGCCGTCCATAGAAAGACACCTACCAAACAGGCGTTTGAGGCAGCGCTAATCGTCCAGTGGTGCGACTGCGTCAACCGTGGCAAAGGTATGACCTCCGTTCAGACTGGATTAGCCTGGCCGCAATACTTAACCGGAAACAAGGATCGAAGGCACGTCTTCCGCATTGGGACGTGGGATCTACGGCACACAACAAGGAAGATTTCGAAATTTCACCCAACTCTTTCCCTCGTAGGAAACTCGTAAAACATGAATGTACACGTCGGAATTAATCAATAATCTCATGGACTAAATTATTTGCGTTATGTATGAATAAAACGCAGTTTAGTGCTGTTTCCAACAGCTATGGATTATCTGTTCTGGCTGAAGAACGAAAAATGTCGGTCTACCGGTGGCGGCAGACTACGGGCACGGACCGTAGCATGTAGACATTTCATTCAGATCCTCATCGAGATGTAGCATTCTGATTGTGCAATTTTACCTTATGCCACTAATCAATCATTAATAACAATAGGCAAATGAATGTCGAATAAATTTAAATCAAATACGGAAATGTAATTCTGTTTCTTGTAGAGATTTTTGTTCATTATCAAGAGTAAAATTCTCTCATACACCTCAGACATGTGTTTATTTAACCCTCAAAAATTTGAATACCAGAGTATGTCAATTGGTACATAACTCCCCGAAACCGAAATTTGCTGGCCATTGCTTCGCTTCACTGCTACAAGTTACTTTGGTAGTGGGGATGGTGGAGCACAACTCTGTGGTAAGTGAACGCCTGCAGTGCCACGTTTACCTTACACAATTTAACTGGTTAAAACAATACCCTGTTCATCACCAGCTGCATTTTTAAATTAGCATTTGTGCTTTAGTATGCTTTCCTATTATCTTACAATGTGTGTAATGAATCGCACTTTCTTATTTCATTTCTAAATAGAAACTAAATTGCGAACAAATTGTGGAATTCAGAAAAAGAGTCCGGAGTTCATTTTAATCTATTGAACTCAATCCTGTGTGCAAATGAATCAGATTTGAGGCGCAAATTTTAAGCCCTTCTCAGCCAAGTAATTGCATGCACCCATCCATCTGTTCTTCTGTAAAGGAGATAAGCTTGTCACTGAAAGGTTGAATACGGTAACAAATATTGCAAGTCGGACAAGATGTTTGCTTTTCGCATCTTACTGCCTACCCACCCTCCCCACAAACACACAAAAAAGTTGTCTGCAGGTATCAAAGCAGTAGGAACATCTGTTTTTTCCGGTTACAATATTATTTTCATTTTTAAACTCCATCCATCAGGCAAATCCATTCTTATATTTTGTACTTTGGGGGCGAATTGAAAACTTTCAAAACAAGTCAACCTCGTACTAGTCGCCGGTGCAACCGTCATGTACATGAATGAATTTGTGAGTCAATTTGCATTTTATCTGAATGAGGCTAAAGTTATAACTACTTCAAGTATTTTCACAGCCCCTGTCGATTAATATTGGAGGAATATGTTGTTAATCAGTCTAACTTTACCTGTGATCATGAGTGCTGGATATTTCCTGACAGACTGAGGTGACAAGTTCCACTGACAGATTTGATGCTCCTTCCAGGAACTCCTGTTCGAATAGGCGGTTGAATTTTAGCATATGGACAATCCGACGTTTACCTATATGTGATTTGTGAGCCGCTACTTCTGCCGATCGAAAGATCACACGAGAAAATTTTAACTTGAGACGATCGTTGAACTGCATTCCTTGGTCAAGAGGCAGACAGATGAGTAATAAATACAGAGGCACTTGCCATTGTCCCAACTTAGAATTCAACATTCAGAACCTGAGTTACGAGTATGCTTGGAAGTTGTAGCCTCTGAAGCGGCCAAGCATAGGAAGCTCTCAGAAAGAATGAGTACTTTTAACCATATCATTGGCAGTGTCAATTTTCTAGACTCGCTATACCGAACTGATCAACTTTTTGGCTCAAATCAGTCAGAAATAGCCATCGATCCGAATGGTCCTTTCGGTCGTTGTCTCTCTCCGAGGTAGCTTGACAAACAGCCGGATCATCCCAGTGCATCTATGGGCATTGATCGCCCAGCGGTGTTCAGCGCTACTGAACACAATCGTACAAGCTTAACTGATAGTTAAGTATTTGTTATTTACGATGGATCGATCTGCCACAACGCCATATTACCAGCTGCTCTGTACTGCGCTAAAAATCATTCTTCTCGAAACCATCATTAAAATTTACACCCTTCACCAGCACACACATTAAGTGGTCATCATTATTAAAAAACAAATTTAACCTCACATGTCACTCAGGCTCAAATCTACCTTTTTTTCCCTCGGCTATGCTACGGTGACGAAGGAAAAATTATGAAAATGGCAAAGCGTCCACGAGTATCACAGTGATGGAACAGAAGAACGAATTCACGCAACGAATGAATAACAGTCGCTATTTCTGAATGCGCCTAACAATGTTACTTTTTACCGTCGATTTCGAATTTCCTCAGTCGATCGATCGATCGACGACGACGACTAAGGTCATTAGGTATGTGGTCATTAGGCAAATTGACTACGTTTCTATCATTATTATCAATGCATTGACTAGCAATCATGTTCTGATTTGAGTAGACGGTGGTTTTTTCGATGCCTTTTCAGACGGTCGAGGTCAATTTATTGACCGCAGAATTGAAACATCTTCGACAGCGTGACATTTGGCTGATGGTTGTGCGGTTAAAAATCAAATTAGCGTTTCAAAATGCCCATGGCAGATCACAAAACTTGGAGGCTATACGGGTTGGGTTGGTCAGTCAGACATTCCGTCATCAGCATTTCAGACTTTCGCTTCCTGTGCAACGGATTTCCGTTCCATTAGTAATTTGCCGTGCTTGTAATAAAGCATACTAAACCTCATCGAATACATCTAACAGATGATATGAAGAAGTGGAGGAGAACGTAATGTCCTCAATGTCGTCTGGATGAGGAAAATATAAAAGTTCAGAAATATAATGAAGTTCAGACATTTATATCCATGTTGTCATATTATGTAACATATTGACACTTGTAACCGTCACAAATATTGGAAAGTTGGTGATGACAAGAAAGAAACGAGGTAAGGACTTTGGGAATGACTCTTCGTACTTATGATTATTCTCCTTCCTCATTCTTGTCGCCTGTAAATTTAGAAATATTATCGAAACACGGACAACTAACAAATACTGATCAGATGTCGTAAGGGAACGGCACAAATATGGCTCAAAGTCAGCTTCTTTGGCAAATTCCTTTACTCATTCATTTACCCGTTCACTCATTCATTAATTATTCCCCCTTTCTCAGTACTTGTAGTGCAGTGCAACTTGCATTATTTTGTTTGCTAGAGCCACCTCGCGCTCCTCAAGAACGACTTCACTTCAGTTGATGCTCCCTGTATTCTGCTGCATGCATATCATAAGGTATATGTCAAATAACGGGTAACTCCTCCAAGGCCAGATTTTGCGATGTATTATAACGCAGACCGCTTATTACCTATTCGACACAGCACTTAAGGACATACGCTTGGTAGGGGAAGATGAAAAGCAACGAACGCATGGGCAAAACCTCAAACAGAGCCTGCATATCATTGCGCGAGTGAAAAAGTGAAAATCTCAATGGATAAGAAACTTTCCAAGAAAAACCGATCATCTGTGGACTAAGGAGATAATTGATGAGGACTTAAAAACCGTGGGAAGACTCAGAGATCGATTGCGGGATAAGGTGACATATTTCGTTAGATAGTAATTGCAGAAGACAGACAAAGTCTTGGAGAAAGTTTCATTCAGCAGCATGAATGGTTGATGATGATTTTGGATATGATTATGCATATATTTATCTTGAACTCAGATGCCATGGATGAGAATGAGGGATAAGTCTGTTTGCATTTAGCTTCAAAGGTCTAATAGTCCTTAAGCTTTCACGTTCATACTCAGCAAAACAGTAAATAAATCGTGGCCACACAGAATGGCCAAAAAATACTGACGCTATTTCTTCACTGTTTCGTATGCAAAGCGTTGCAACTGCACAGAAGCGGAACAGAATATGTTTCTGTCTGTTGTAGCAATTCAAGTTTGACCATGAGGCAAGCCTAATTTGTTTACTAAACGTCAGTGATGCATTAGCATGCTATTACTGTCGAGAAAGTCTTGACTGATACTGAGATCACCGAGTGATGAATTCAAGGACATGCTTCTCCTTGTCAAACGACTAAAAATCAATCTGAAGTCCGTCTAGGATATTTCTTTGACAAGAATTAGCAGGCACTTCAGGAGGCAAATGCTTTTCTTATTAATTGAACATTCCCCCCCCCCTTCCAAACAAAAATTCATCATGCTGTGTTTAGGAACAGTCAGTCGTGAAACGATAAAAAGAGAAAAAGGTTTGTAACCGTTGGAAAGTTGGTTCTCTTCACATTTTCATGGAGAAATTTCTGAAGCTGTTCTTTTCACGAAGTTAGCGACGGGTGTCGATCTCTATTTCCACGGCTTCAGCCAGGGCTACACTAGTTTGAAGTGAGAGTCTACCACAGGTATGTGCATCAAGCATGACGGGTGTCCAGTCTCCGGTGTCCTCCTCAAAGAATGGCACTCAGCTATGAACCTCTGAAAGAATAAGGATGAGTGGCGCCACTGGAGCTCGATCTCGGGACATTTTGCTTCTGAGTTCGACTGAGCAGCCCTGACTGCAAATTTTTGAGTAGCAGAGATTTTTGAAAGGTATGGACAGCTCAGTGTTTTGCCATGATCGTGCCAAAGCATGCGAAACACACCGCAATGCTTACCGGTACCTCTGCGTTACGGCTGTTAATTTCCCTCGACCACTTGACGGCTGATTATGAATTAGCTAACGGTATAAATGAACTCAAATTTCTTGGTAGATAACTCAAAATATGCGTGCATGCCATTTAAACACACGTTCTTGCAAAAATAG
>UZAM01008564.1:11424-23304 GCA_900618415.1 Soboliphyme baturini | reverse complement strand
TCTGTGCATGCTTTGAATCAACAGCTATTTCAATCGCAGAAGAAAGGGGTAGGCTGAGGATGATAACGGAGCTTTCTGATAAACTTGGCCACATACCATCATAGTATCGACGCAATCGAACTTTGAACCGCTGCAGTCGACGCCCGAGTTAGGCGAGAGTCGTCCAGGTTGTTTGGTATCTGAGGCTGACTGCAGAAAATCAAGGATTGAAACCTGATTTACCTTTTCCGGCAGCTGCGAGCGTAGCAGCACGGCGGCGGCTATTCAAGGTTTTCGGTAAGATGATGAAGATACCCTTCGGCATAGGCGTTATCTGCTCTGAAAGGAGGATGTAGTTAGTAAGATGTCATTATAAGCACGTCAGATGCGCAAAGAACGATCTGCAGTGGGACTTCTTAGTCGGAAATTGGAACATTTCTTTAAATAACAGAGCAAGAGTTGAAGCCATCTGGTGAATTTGCAACGTACGAACTCTGCAGTTGAACTCGTCATTAAAACTTCTGCTGTCTGAAATTCTGAGCCTCTGCAGGTGGATGCTTTTCTGCTTAAAAGTCGATTGTACGATCCTTGCATATGTCGTTGTTACTGGGGCTGAACCCAACTTGGCTAACATTCACATAATGGCAGCCTGTAAGCGAAAGAGTTATAATCCTCTCACTAAGTTACAACGGACGAAAAATTTGGTCCACTTACAAGTCTGTACATCTTACGTGCGAAGGAGGTACCAGTGGAATGAAGAGCCTAGGTAGTAACGCTTCTGTTTAGGAAGGGAAGTTACTCAGAGATGTCCAGTTGTCTGGACTTTACCTCACTAGACCTCGCCGGAAAAGTTAGCGCTAACGTTTTAACAACTACGTATTGCCAAATAGCTGCCTTTGCAGGAAAGGCAGCGTGACTTCGGGTCTGAAGAAATGCTGCAAAAACGCACCTCTGGCTGGATGTTCGCCTTAGCCAGATTGTTGGAAAATCATAGGAGTTCACTCATCCTATTTATATGTGCTTTGTGGATTTGAAGGAAGTCTGACCATATCCCGCGGATCAATCTGTGCGCATTCTTGCAAATATAACGGATCGATAGCCAATTGCTATGGGCCATGCAATTATTGTATGCTGATAGTAGGTGCTGCGTCAAAATAAATGGCGTTAAGTCTAGACTTTTCATTGTTGTCACCGGCCTCCGCAACGGATGCATTTGTTTTTGTTCTTGTTTGTGTTATACATAGATAAGATCATAAGGCGCAGCCAAGGTGATGAGTGTTTCGGTATAGGAGATGTTGAGACGATAAGGCATTGTTTGCAGACGACCTTGTTTTATTGGCATCTTCTGAAACCGATCTACAGTGCTCCCTAGAAAGGTTCGCAGCCGAGTGCAACGTGGCCGGCATGCGTATGAACTTGTAAACTTAAATCATGGTGTTTTCTTAATGTCATGTCCACTGAGCTCTGTAGGTGTCTAGAGGAGCAGTATAACCGGTAGATAAGTGTCTCATTGATTCCTGTTTACTGATGATGGAAAATGAGAAGAGATCGGCCGGCGGACTGGAGTAGTCAGTGGCGTTCTTTGTGAACTAGCCAGCACTTTCATGAGTGATTGACAAAATTGATTCACGGTACAGGTAGCCGGAGTAGGCGTTCTGAGACAAATCATTGAAATCACTGGTCTGTGTAGAGTCGGAGACGGAGTTAAGTTCTCAAGGTAGTCTTATGTAGCTTTCTGTGCTGTTTCTATTTTTCCAGATCGAGAATTCACAGCACGATAATTTTAGTCCGAATTTTATTCCGATAATCCGAATGCTTTAGTGATGGAAGATGAACTACCTACTACTTGATATACCAACCGAAGTCCCAGGGAATGCTAAAGAATTACTAGACGCTATTGTCTCGGCAGATTTTTCTCCATTCTAAGGTTTTGTTCTGCTGAACCTCAGACGCTGATGTAAGACAGTGCCATTTTAAGAGAGTGTAGACCTTTGGAACCTTAAAGATAAGTTTTATACAAATTCACTTGACTGTTCTGTCCCGCTATTTCATCTATGTTAACTGATGATTTTGGTTGTCGTTCTGCGGTCGAAAAGCTATTTTTTGTATATAGTAATAGTGCCAATAGACTTTGTCTGAAATAGCATTAGATTCTGCTTAGAAATAGAAACTTTATCAAAATATGTTGGTTTCTGACGACAGTATGGGTTAATACTCTGGAAATATAGTGAAGTTGCTATCATGTTTGATGGGTATGTAAACTTCCTAATAGGAAAAGCGGTTATTATTTATTACATGTTTGTTCCAACTGAGCAGCACTAAAGTTTGAATGAGTGAGCCTCTAAGGCAGCGGTTCTGTAGTTAGTATATGAACATATGGGCATATGTATGACGTTGAATGTGCCAGTTATTAGATGTACACCGTAGTTTTCTCACAGAATTAGAGGTTCAGAGGCACTTAGAGTTTGTAGAAAATTGTCTTAATGCTACATTCTGAGCAATCACTTGCAGCTAAATTGTTCCATTAGGTCGCATTCTATTTGGTGCGAATATTTCACATCTAGTTCCTTTAAAATTAATGCTGTCAAGGATCTCTATTATGGTTAAGATTTTAATGATTGCAAGTCTGTTTTCGTTTTCGAAAGGGAAGGACATTCGAAGAGAGGTGTTACTTGTTATTCCATTTATTTATGCAGCAGAAACTGCGTTGCTTCTTCATTGACAATCCTATCATTTAGTATTAATCTATTAGTATCTGTACATCTCATTTTTCAATACGTTTTTGTTTTTAAACTTTTCATGACCAGCGCACTTTGTGCTAGTTTATACGTAAGCTGTCTTTCAGTTGTTTCTTCTAAAATGTTCATATTCGTTAGGACGAGGATCGACATCGCAAGAAGCCCGTAGTTTCGATCGAAATCAAGTTCATTGATGAGCCGACTAGAGTTGCCCGTGGCGGACGTGGTGGTAGGCCAAGCAGCAGAGCTGGGCGTGGTGGCCGAGGCGAAATGGGTGGACGTCGCAACTTCAGTCGTGGAGGCGGTGCTGGCGGAGCTGGTGGATTTTCAGGAGGTTCATCAATGACCGGTTCTGGTGGCAGCAGGCGTGATGCTCCATATAAGATGGATGATGAAAGCTTTCCACAGCTTACGCCAACTGTTGCATGATTTGCATGCGCGAAAATATTCACTATGTCGTTTATGTGAATAATGAATGAAGACCTGTCTTTGAAATCTTTGAACTTACACGTTGATTACATCCCATCGTCTTAGTTTACCAGCTTTATTTTAACACCTGATACTAAGCATGCATTTGCATTGTTTTGGACCTGTTGCGTTGTTTGACTTTGAATTTTCAATATCATTAAACGTCACAGTCTTTTATCTTCCTTACCATTACTTTTCCTTTATATAAAGTTTCGTTTGGCTCATCTTCAAACGTTTCATGACTTCTGGTCGTTCGTTGAATCTTCTAAAAAGCGTATTTCGTATATTCTTGTGTTGTATTTACGTCGACGGCGAAATGTGGCGTTGTTGACAATATACAGCTAACAAATTGTCTCCGTTCTCGAAGCTTTCTTTCATCAAGTTGTTTAGTTTTTACTTTATGAGAAATAAAATATCGCAAAATCTGTTCAAGACGGGAATTTAGAACAGATAGTTGCTTAAATGGAATACACTGAACAACATCAGTATATGTTGATAAGTGCCAAATGAAAGTGAAATTGTCGACCGCCAAATTAAACAGAATTTGTATTTACTCTAATTTTGAGACCACGCAAATAGGGACAACATTTGAGACTGTCAGGATTTTTTGCAAGAATTCTGAAAGATCCTGGAGGACAGAGCTTCACTTTCATAACCACTTCTTCGGAGTCGCATTAGTGCTTACAGCCTCTCATCCTGCATCAGCGTGTGAGCATCTGTCCTCTGGGCCTTCCGCTGATCGGCTGGGTAAGCAGTAGCTCGGTCGAAACGCGTGAGGACAATGATTCCATTTAGAAAGCCAATTTTTGCCATTCTTAAGCGGGATCGAAAGTTTTCGATCAGCATGAATATGAAGACGAATTGAACAGCGCAACTCGTCAGTCCTCAGCTCTGCTTTAATCACAATGGTTCTGGCTAGTTTACACAGAACGCCGTTGGTTAGCCCCTTTCGCCGGTCGAAATTTTCCTCTAGTTATCCATCGCTAGTAAATACGACTGCCAACGCAGTTGAACTTGCTCAACTGCAAATTTGAACATCAAATTTGTCGGCATAGCCCCCATGCTGTCATTGGGGCATAGCGTGTGCTTCTGTCTCAGGATATCGAACACTGTTGCAATTATCCTGCAACTGATATTGATTTTATCCACATTCAAAACAAGCTGAAAGATATATTCACGAGATAAGTATTGACGAGTGACTCTGAGCGTGCTGGGAAGTTCACGCGCTCATTGAAATCACCAATATTTGCTTCATTACAGTTATATGATGTGCAGGCTACAGCGATACTTCATCATCCATGGCCGCTTCTCCTTTGGGGTTGCGGAGGTAGACGCGTCAGACAGCTTCCAACGTTACCGATCCTGTGCCGCAGTCTGAGCTTCGGCAAAAGACATGGAGTCTGGAACAGACTCCTTGCATATATTTCCACCAGCTTCGTCTTAGCCTTCTCTCGGTCGGTTTGGCAAGAAACAATTGTTTAGCATTCCTTTCTGCAGGCATTCGCAACAAATGCCCAAACCATCGCAGCTGTGGCTTCTCAGTCTGGAGAAGCAAAGGCTGTACACTAAGACTCTCCCCGATGTCAGTATTCCGGACCATGTCGAGACGCGTAAGGCCAGCGAGTCCCCTAAGAAAGCCCATTTCAGCAGCTTGTACTCGAAGTATTTCAGTGATGGTCCACTACTCATGACCGTAGGTAACCATTGGGATAAGGATCGACTTGAATATCGAGAGCTTAGTTTTTAGACTGAGCTCTGCTTTAGTCACAATGGGTCGGGATAGTTCACGCAGAACGCCACTGGCTACTCCAATTCATCGGTCGATCTCTACCTCCAATTTTCCATCACTAGGAAATACGACACCGAGATACTTGAACTTCTCCATCTGCTACACTGCCTCTCTGTTATTCTGAAGAGAGCAACGGGCAGGAAAACGAGAAAGCACATGGTTTTTCGCTTTAGATGCGTTCACACGCATTTCGGCCATTTCGCACTCAGTTGCGAACCTTTCTAGGGAGCACTGTAGATCAGTTTCAGAAGATATCAATAAAACGGGGTCGTCTGAAAACAACAACCTTCACGTTTCCTACACCGATAGACTCATTGCCTTGGCAGCTCCTGACTATTCATTCTATCCATGTACAACAAATAGGATAGGGGACAGGACGCAGTCTTAGCGTAGACCAGTGCTTCGACTTAACGCTGTTTACTCTGACGCTGCACCTGCTCTCTGAACACAGATGGCTCTTAGCAGCTGGTCATCTATCCCAAATGCTCGCATTCATGACCACAGACTATTGCGTGAGATCGGTCATGGGCTTTGTCTAGGTCAACAAAACATTTACACGGCGTACTCCCACGATTTCTCAACAATCTTTCACAGGTTAAGAATATTATCAGAGGTGCTTCAACCGGGCCGGAAACCACACTGCCCTTCTTCTGTCCTGGAGTTAGTTATTCTGCGGCACCTCCTTTCTAGTTATTCTTTTTCACTTCATTCAAGTGTTCTGAGTCGCTTGTATGTGTTCATCGTTATTGTTGGATCTGTATCTCAACTAATTAGCTAGAAACCCAAGAATCATTCCCAAGTTCATATTGATGTTTTAGGCAATGAAAACAATTTAAAACATTCGAAGAATACGCAAATATACTGTATAAGGCCATTGTTACAAATGACCAGTTTCCTCAGTGTGAAGATTAATCAGTTTGCTGTTGAAAAGCTAATGAGAAAGAAAAATACGAAGACTGTAGACGAATGACAAGGCTGGTAAAAGTTAACAGTACGAACCCTGTGATTTCATAATCTAGCACAAAATGGTTCATGTGGAAACAAGCAGATCGTAGCTAGTAGTTAAAGTCGTATGTGGAAAGTAAAAGTAAGAAATTTATTTCATGACTCATGATGGATTCAAGTTGTACTTTTCGATAAGCAGAGAGCGGAAAGATCGAAACGTTTCTGTGCAAGTTGTTCTGGCATTCTGTAGTGACACCCGCAGTTGATCCAGTGTAAAACTGCCATCGGTAAAGCAGCTGAACACGTCCTGTAAAGAGTGTTCAAGAAACACAAAGGTCATCGCGCATTTTGTCGGTCGGTCATCGCCATCATCAGACGCAGATGTTGGAGCTATCGGTTCATTTTCAGCAGGCCACACTTCAGTCCTAGCACAGAAAATGTCCTTAAGGGGCAACGCAGCGTCCAACAGGGCAAGACACGTAGCGTTGATGCATGCTTCCATCAGCCGGCCATTGTCCGACAATGCTTTGACGATGATGGTAATGCAAGTCCGCGGATAAAGTTGAACCGAGACAGCAGACTCGCATATCTTCCGTAGCAAGAGCAAAATCATTCGTCGTTTGCCGCTCTGATTAAGAGTTCCATAAGAACCAAAGTCTACTTCTATGCGAGCGGACGAGAGCTGTTTACTTGTCTAAAACAAATCTAGCTATAAGTTAATTATCAGATCTGACAAAAATTTTGTACGTTATCAAAAACGTGTTTCGCATTACTATAATTCATGATGTAATTATAAAATAAGTACATTATAATATAATCAACAACTCTCAGAATGTCACGAACGGGAAAACGACGAAGAGGACCTTCACTTAGATGTTACTTACTTTATCTACAATCATTTTAAATGTGAAACTGACGTTTCGGACGAAACATGGTCCGTCTTCCGAGTTAAAACTTAGTAATTAACAACACCGATTCTTCATCGATTCTAGAAGCGTTGTACCACCTTGAAATGCATGATCGTTATACACCCGGCTCTAGAATAATCGAGGTGACTTCAAACTAAACTTTTAACCAGAAAACAGTAACGGTTTATACCATTACCTTAACACGAGTATTTATACACCCGGAAAACATCTTCCAGAAAACTCTTATCACTGTTAAGTTAAAAATAGGACTTATTGAATTTATAATAGACAACGATGAGGAAGAAGATTCAAACTCGGTCAAAGGAATAAAGATGACGAAAGAACATTATTCACGTCCTTGAATAGAACAGGTCTGAGAAACTTGGTGCAAAACTAAATAGAAAGTTCTCATCGTGCCTTATGTAGTAAAGAGTAATAGCTATTGTCCTTTTATAATGCACGAAATCCTCGAAATTTTCAACTGCAACTCATGCATTCGATATCAAGGGTGAAACAGAGGTAAACTGCCGCATTGATTAAACTTAGCGAATAGCACGAGAAAGAAACTGACAAGTTGAGTAGAATATCCTCCCTTCCAAATACCCACGAAGTCGTGCACAATTCTCGCTACCTCTTTCTTATACGATTCAAAGAATAGGAATGATGCTCAATTCCGCGCACTTCCTCATATAATCCTCCTTATCTTTAAACCTATCCAGTGCCAGCACTCTTCAGACTCAGCTCAGATGACTAGAGCTCGAAGCAAAAATGTCCTTGAGGTTCAGGAGGAACAATGGTTGGCGCGCAATACTTTTAGCCAGTATGTTCAATAGTCTATAAATGTCGGAATGCTATCTTCGTTCAACAATTACCATGAAACTGTTTGTGTTCATTGAAATCTGTTCCTATGTGTCAAATACAGCAAATATTGATTTTCTTTGCTTCCCACGCGTACCGTTAATCATTTTATTCACTTCAGAAAAATGAAAGAAGCACAACTATGCATAATTTTCAAACCCACAACTCTTAGATTGGATAGCTGAAATTCAACCCTCACTGCCAAAAAACAAAGTCCACAGTCACAATATCGTTCTTTCAACAGAGTGAAGTCATGGTCACGTGGAAATCTGACCTTGCGCCCCTTTCCTAATTTTGTTTGAACCTGTAACGTTATCAAGCCAAGTTCACGTATTTTATACATTCATAACAGCGTTGGAAGATCAGAATTGTATTTCTGCAACTCTGAATTGAATCAACAACGAATTAATGACTGGAACATTACGTACTGTTAACAACAGAATGACCAGAACAACAAAATAAGTTTTTCAAGAAATATTACATGTCCTCAAATGAAAAGACTTACCTTTACATCCGTCGGCCCCGTGACACCGACAATAACCGTTGTTCCATCATCTCGGTAGAGACAAGAACCATCCACACTAGGCAGGTAACCCAGGTCGTACTTTGGAGCCATTATCCGTATTTGCTAAAAACATTCTATTCAATAACAGTTCTATTCAGTCAACACACCTGTGCAAGGAAAGCGAAATATTAAATTTCTATAAAATTTCAATTAAACGAACTTTAGAAAATGCTTATTAACGTCAGAATCAAACGGTTTTTGTTACAAATAATATATTATAATCATCACAGTTGAGGTTATTAAGAATTTTTCACTTGCAGTTGCAAGGCAGTATATTATCAAACACTACATCGATTGCCGAAACAGTATCGCACTGCCTCCTCCTCATGAGAACTGTTGGCTAAGTTTTACGGAGACCTCCCAATTCTTCTCCGGGCTTCGGACCGGCAATGGCGGAGTTATCTTCTGCCGAAGTACCACAGAATCGCGAAGTTTGAAAGTGCTGCCTGACGCATCTGCCTACACGATCTAAAAGAAGCGGTAATGGAAAGTGAATTTAAGATTACGGTAACTAGAAAGCTGATCCTCAAGATAAACAAAATATCTTTTGCCCATTTCTAGAAAAAATCAGATACATTATTAAATTTACTCCTGGAATTTATCCATATTTTATGAAGGGGCCAAACTACGCAAACCGGCCGGCATTACTGCTTAAAATCATTGTTTCAATAATTTGCAATATTTCCTATTCGATCAGCAAACATTTTGACCTGTGAACTTTGGTCAACAAGACAAGTTTCATTTTCATTACATGCGAATATACTGTCGAATTTATAAGAAATACTTGAAGGAAGAAGCTAAAATTGACCATGATTACAAATTCACATGATGCAATGTAGGAGAAACGGGAATCCAACTCTACTGCTATTTAATGAACAGGAGTATCATTGTCGGTCAATAGGTCGGATTCGACGGCTGCTTATTAATTGAAGTTCCGGTGGCAAACCCGTCAGACAGTGTCATCAACGTTTCCGATTATAAGCCAACGTTTCAGCTGCATCAAACAATGACCGGTCGGTTGAGCTCGTAGTGGCGGTTTCGTCTTTCTGTCAGAAAATGTTTAACAGAGAAGCCCAAGCTGACGCACGTATGATTTGTTAATATGAAGAATCAGGAGTTTTGCATTAAGGCTCTTTCGGATATTTTCATTCAAAGCCATGTCAATACGCATCAGCCCAACGCTTTGTCTCAGAAAGCCAATTTCAGCCGCTTCTACCAGGGATCGAAGTGTTTCACTAATGGACCATGACTCATGAGCTCAAGTGAATATCAGGATGAAGATCGACTTGAATACGGAGAAGATTGTGTTCAGACTCAGCTCTCTTATAGCCATAGTGGTTCCGGTAGTTCGGATAGTATGCCAGTGGAAATTTCAATTCGATGGTCGACCTGTCTTTCCCATTTTTCATCACTAGTAAACACGACCCTGAACTTTTCGTTGACTACGTAAACTTCTTCACCGATTTCTTGCTTCTCTGTGTATCTGCAGAGCATAAAGGATAGGAGAAAGAGAAAGCACTAAGTCTCGTCGTCCGCACGGTTAAATTACTTTTAGAGCTGCCACTTAACAGCCACTATTTATTGAGTGGTATTTTTAATCTTTACGAAAGATCCAGAGATTTCCGCAACGGCTTCTGGATTATCGACAATCCTGTTTTCATTCATTCTTTCTTTCATATGCTTTCATTGATTCATTCCCTCATTCACTTTCCTTACTTTGACGTTATTCAAGTGCAAAACATCCATATAATGAGCTCAGAATGTTTGCTAAACTTTGCATACCGAATCGAAGTAAGTACCTGCGGTGTAAAGCAGCGAAGTGGATTAATGCTGTCAAAAAAAGTGCCACAGGTGATTAATGTTTTGTCGTTAACCAGAATGGGCCGATGATTTACCGAGCGAGATGCAATGAGCAAGTAGTGGAAGGCTTAACAAATACGCATGTATTTTATAGCGCTTTGTTTCATAGGTCCTTGTGGCTTCAGGAAACAAGTGAATATAGCGTGAGGATTTTGAGTCATTTCAGGGCTGATCATTGTCTTATAGCAAATCCAATTGCAGCAAACAGTTACGCGGATAAATTCATATTTATGTCTTAATTACCAGATTGTTGCTTTGTGTTATTCAGTTAAATTATGCTTTAATGGACGATGATCTGCCGTGCTTATGTTACAGTGCTTAATTTGCTTATCGTCGCATTATCAAGTATGCTGCTGGCGAATATTCACATTGTGCCATCATGTTCCGTGGCTAAACATGGAAACGTTTCTAATTCACAAGAAACGTTTCCAACAAGCTAGTTGCGCCCTGTATTTGGTGACGGGCGATTTAGACATGAAAATCATTTTCGATCGTCGTCCTTGATGATGATTACATCGTCGATTTTTCAACACATCCATCGTACCACCTCGAAATCGTGCTGCCAATATTCAGGGTGAATATTTAGCGTTGTTTGAACGTTCTGATCACTGCATCATCAGCGTTTATCTAAAACCGTTCAGTACTCAAGACAAATACTATTGCACCGTAAGAATCGTGTTATGCGTTATGAGCTGAAAACATAGCCCAAAAATTGGCCAGTTAGAGACCATATTCTCTACAACAAATTGATCTATGTTTGGTGTAAGTCTACTGAATAGGCCAGCAGAAGACAGTTGGCGATTGCGTCAATTTCGTGCATAGCAAGAAGAGGTGATGGTCAACAAAAAAATTGTGATGAAATATGCTATCAAGCAACTGCTGGTTGAGGACAGAGCCGAATCGAGGTTTCTCCTCCTGCAATCCATCGACAATTTCAGATCCTCCAAAAATTTCACTTAAATAACGTATTAACTTGTAGGCTTAGAGCATTCCGGTTTGCTATTTTGCAAAAGTATTAAGTAGTTTTCGTTTTCACTACTTGATCACCTGTATATTCATGTCGCAACATAAAAATCGATATTAATTCCTTCAGATGTCGTATTGTACGTCTAATCATCTTGTCCAATGGCTGAGGAATACTTTCAGTGAGGTTAAAGTGTCATATTTTTAAAATGAGTAGTCGGGGTCCAGAGAGCTTGGCTATTGTTAACTTCAGAAATAAGCACAGCGGCATTTTTCTGGAGGTATGATTGATACAGGTATTGTGAAGGCATCCATAACTGCTGATGCTTTAGATTCATCTCCATTTTCTTATGTAATCGATGTGATCATTGACCTTTTCTTTATCAGTGACTCCGCCTTGTCCCTTTGCCTTCAAACGGGCTCCACTTGCGTCCACCAACCGCTGCAATACTCTGGCTAATATCTAGCACTTCACCTGAGTATGACATTCACTACTGCGGAAGCAACAGGCGTTTTTAAACACGCTGTTGTGCCCTTTCCTATTTGACAGTAGCTCCCTTTGATCACAGTTCGTCGTAACTGTCTGGAACCTTCCTTGGACATTGGCGACAATATTAAAGCCATTCACTGGATCTGTGTGGACTGAAAAATCGCACTTTTTCTTCAATTGCTGCCATTTTTCAGTAGCCCTGAACTAACTAAGGAAAGAAGCCTTCAGAAGAGACAATGGTGCGGATCGAGAGGAGATAATACAGACTATCAAGAACAAGTTATTGTGTTTGAAATAATGTTATTTCTCATATATGC
>UZAM01008550.1:11624-23437 GCA_900618415.1 Soboliphyme baturini | reverse complement strand
GTCTCGAAATGCTCCGGAGAACAGATAGCTGAGAATGCTTTGAAGTCACAGCTGCTATGTTTCGGACAGGTCTTGTGAATGTTTTGAGAGAGGAAGGCGGAGCAGTTATTATTTGCCCAACTGACCGGCTGAAGACCATGGGGACGGCCAGGAATGATCGGGGACAGGAGTTTCGACACGAGTTATTCGTCTGATCCAATTATGATAGATGCGCATGCAATACTGGTGTAATAGTTTTGATATTGCTAACTTTTCGGTTGTTCAGTCAAAACACTGAACTTAGTAAAGCGTTACTTGTCATAGTCCAACATAAGAGGAGCCTTTAATGCTTAAACAGTTGTCTATGAATAGTAAAGTACCAGCCCATCCTCAAATATGGTTCGCAATGAGGGTGGGGCGGCTCTAACGAATAAAATGATGTGCAACGCATCTGGCATTGCAGGCGCTCAAATGTCGCTTAGTTGTGGCCTGCTTAAGTAGTATCCATAAGCAAGTATAGAAGCAAGGAGGCGGCGCAGTGAAATCTGACCTGGACAACTTGCTGCATTATTCGACATCCATCTTGTGTGTTGTGCATTAAACCATCGAACCTCTGAAATATGCATTATATGGGTCATTTACCACCTGAAATCTGTTTCGTGATGGAGGTCAATCGAGGCAAGTCTCAACAATGATAAAACTACGGTTGTCCATAGGCTGATGCACATGCAGAGTGAAAATGCATCATTCGTGTTGTCGTCTCTCTCTGTGTGCAACCATCACCAGGCTGACCGACGACGATCCATTAACGGTCGCCACGCTAATCAGCCACAGACACTGGACTGCATTATGTGACATCGGCGACCCCTCGGGCCACCATTATGCGTGCACGTTTAGTCGTCTGTGGCAAATCGTAGCACTGTAACGAGAACCGTGGCGTGCAGAGGTTTTCGGCACCGCTCGTCAAAGCCGCCGCACCTGGTACCGATTGAAGTGAACCGATTGTCTTTAGGTACAATGCCACGCCGTTGGCCGATTTCAAACAACCGCCGTCACACTGTTTATATTAAGTTGTGGAAAGAAATTTTGTGCTGTGTACCGTGGCGACGGCCCGAGTAGATCTTTCGACTAGTCAATCGACGACACCTGCTTCTAGGACGCCTTGTTGACATACAGGCTGAGCGCTGTCGCCAGCGACTTTCATCCCCGTTTAATGGTCACGCCAAAGTCTTTGATGTACCGCTCTGTCACGTTCAGCCTCCACCTCACTAACGGTAGGAAGTTAACCAACTAGTGTTTCACCAATTGCCACGCTGTACATGATCGGCGAAGCCAGCTGAAACCCTGATCTTCAGGTAAATCGTCGACAACTGTAATTAAATTACCAACGAAGGTCTAACTTTAATATTGCACCGTCACATGTGCAGATAAAAGCTTTTCTAAGTTAGTGATGCAGATGAGGTCAGCACCTTAAACTGACGGCTCAGAAGTCCTGTTGTCATCGAAGTGGCATCCATTTTGATTAACTGAAATAAAATCCAACAAAATCGTTTAATCATGAGAAAAGGAGTAAAATTTAGCATGATTTAAGAAACATGAGTTTCAGAGCAAGTCATCTGACATGCAAACTCAAACGGTACAGTGGGAAATCCGTTTCACCTTTTCATCCAAAGAAAATCATAAGGGTATATAATTCACATACTCAGCACATTATACTGGGTTCAGAACGAATCAACTAGGCGTTTTAGCGAGATGCATCCCTGTTGAAACGATAATTGGTTCAGAGGGTAGTCCACCGCTTTGCATGACGTCGGTTCGAATCCAAGCACGAAGTAAAGTTTTCTTCACCCCCTTCATCTGACGCATTCTAATTGAGGACAAGTCAACAAACGTCAACAGACGCTCCTTCTGGCAATCTTCTCCATACTTTAACGCTTTTGGGTGTCAAGTTGTTCGGCAATCTATTCGGGATTCCAACCGTCATGAACTACGACCATTCCTCCGAAACTTTTATCAAATGAAACGGATTCCGTGCAGTTTTGGTCAGATATTAACAGATTGTGGGCGACGATCGTCTCAGCCTACGGTGAAGAATTTCGGCACCAATTCCAGGTACTCACTTCAACAGAAGAAAGGGAAAGTTGGCAAACTGTTTCCTGTTATTTGCTAAGTCCATTGATAAAAGGACTGGCTCCACAGTGTTTAAAGGAAACCAGTTTAACTGCGACCAGACCAATCGCATGAAACATGTTGTCACGCAATTTGGCGGCGCTTTATGGCTTTGATCTTTCTTGACTATTTGACAGTTGACTTAATTCACTGAATATATAAGTTAGGAAAAAGGGAAACTGGCGTAAAGAATAAACATCAATTTGTGACATATACCGCGATATTTGCACCAAAAGTGACTTTTCTGAAAGTTCACAAACAAAGAGTTAAAACGGATGTTTGACTGAGATATTAAGGTATTTCAGAATAAGAAGATAAACTTGTTCTACATGAAGATTTCGGAACGCCACAGCGGTGCTCTTTTATCAGCATAACAATTAGTAATAAACGATATTAGTTAGCCTATTGACAATACTAGACCGCAGTGTTCATGTTTACTATCCCTGTAATGCTAATGAAAGAACAGCATTCTGAAAGTATTGTGTCGAATAAATGGCTTACTATCGGACGTGCTTTCATTTATCCACCAAGTGTGCTCGGTTGACAAACTATTTTCTGTAGGTTGCTGTTTACTACTGCAAAGTGCACTGGATTCATTAACTAGCAGTTGCGAGGCATATTTTTCCAGGAGGCCACATATCACATCTTTGACTTAATTGAAGTTTCGAGACTAACACCCATGTATCATAATTTTCTCCGTTGATAATCCCAAGTGATCTTTGACACGACTTAGAAGTGCAAAAGCGTTCGATTTTCACTCTTATCAGCAGCTGTCCAATAAGCAATCAGTAGAAGCATCGGTTACTGAAAAATTTGATATCTCATATTACATACATTATTCAAAACTGTGGGTTTGCATGTTAGAGTATGCCAGTACCAGAATGAATTCTAGAAGCTGATTTCAGTATAGAGTGCACTGCTCCGTTGCTCCCAGTTAACATGGTTCATCTGAGCAGACCCCGGCACCGTGATGTTTGGTCACCTACAGCGCTAAATGCATGGCATCAGTTTGTTCGTTAGAGCCACCTTGCGCTCGTTATGAATTATCTTTCAGAAGCTGGTATGCCTCACATGTTACCGCATAAGCATCAGACTACCCACATCAGATTGCCTACAAACTTACTAACTTCCCAATAATTTTACTCTATTTAAAGGCCATTATGCGAGACGGACATGGCAGTTAGCAATTTCACCTAAAAACGATGAGGTAGAAAAGTTCTCTCAGCGAAGTTAAGACGTGCTTCGAGAAATAACGAGGACATTCCACGGGCGGTAATTTTTTTTAAACTACTTTAGTTTTCCTGCACATTAAATTTCCACTTAATCGGTAGTCGAAACGTTTAAGCGGAAAAATCAAAGCATTCTGACCAATTAAATGCAGCTACGTAGGCAGCAGATGTTTCCAGATGAAAATATCTCTCAAGCGAACAGTCGAGCACGTTGACTCGTGACGCCAAGTTCGCAAAGTTAGGAAATTTTGTAAAGATCTCTGGCCCACAGTCCAAAATATCTTTCTACTGCTATAGCAGGGCTCAATACAACGGTTCAAAGAGTTTTACCAAAAAACCTATTGGTAATCTTAGTGCCTAGCACTTAAATGACTGTAATTGATTAAGAGCTTGCTGTCAATGTCAGGAGCTGTAGAAGGTTGGCAATGGACTTAATCTAACTTCCCTTGCCAGATTGACCTATTGGTGCAGAGCCTTTCAACTTTAGGCAAACATAGGGTTTACTGTGAGACGACTGAAGTCGTACTGCAGCCATCAGCATCATGGCCATAAATTCAGAAATAGCATAACTGCTTCTCGACTGACTGCATTTGATCACAATAGGGAAAGCTAAAATATTTAAGGCAAATATCGGTTAATAAAATGAATTCATGCCGTGAATCACAATACATCTAGCACTTTTATCATGAAAGAAAGATGACGCATCCCTAAAACTGTTGCCCTATAAGAGTGTCGTCCATGTAACCTAGAAAATCGTTTAATACTTTCCGTGCAACATTTCATAAAAGTATCTTTGACCATTTTGCTGTTGTTGTAGCATCTGAAAAAGTAGGTTTTGTAACTCTTGGGATATCGTTCTCCTGTCCATTTTTATGCTGGATATGGCAAAATCTTCTCACGCAGCTTGACGTGCAACGCTAATTTCCGTTAACGACACCGTTAACCATGAATATCATACTTTGAAGGCGATGTTTACGACTTGATAACTACCACAGCGCAGTCTCTCTTGCTTTTTTGCCATAAATTGTTACTAATTATCTACATTAAAAATATACAAAGGCGAATCACCCGGCAAGATTCAGACACAATCTTTCAATTTCGAGCGCCATTCTTTGCCCATAGACCCACCTAGTATCCGTAGTATCTCTCCCAAAAGCTACTGATCCGCACAGACTCAGCGGCTGGTTTCTGAAAGGTTTTTAGCTGACCCCTATAGCAAGTGGGTACAAGGTCTGACCTTCATATTCTCTGTCGATTATCTGTCTCACGGCATATAGCGGATTACAGATGGCGCTCTTGTAAAACGAGAAAGAATCTCGGACCGGTGTCGTTTCATCTACCATTTAACAATTGCAAATTGATACTAGAGATGCTGAATCTGTGAGGTATATTAAATATGTGAATTTCTTGTACTAGTGATTTTCAAAACGAGGTGGATGAGCTGTCAGGGTTATTAGGAGAAAACGATTTCATCAGCAACGATTGGAATGCATCGAAATGAAATTACTCCAGTTTAATAGATGGATTTTATCATTGATAAAAGCTGTAGAAATGACTAACTCGTCACTTAAACGTTCCGGTTCAAGGAATTGCATTGGTCCCATCATAAAAGGAAACATAAACTGAAGAGGTTAGGTAAAATAAGAGTTTATTGCAGTTTATGGGAGTGTTCTTCTGAGAATGCATCGATTACCAACACCTGAGACTGCACAGACTGCAAAACCTCCATCAGAAAAAGCAGTACATCACTTTGCCTTACGTAGTTTATGCCGGTTCAGTGATATATTAATTACTGTGCTTGAAAGGATATAAAGTCTTATCGTTCTGTTGATCAGACGGAACAGCAGCATCGATGAATGTGAATGAAAAGGAAAGCTGATAAACGCTGGAATGTCGATGTTTCTTCACTTTCATGACTGGGCCATTTTGACACCATTCTTTTCATGAAATCGATAGTGGGGTGCTGATCTCCATTTTTATGCCATCAGACAGGAGTGACCTATTTTTAAGGCAGTTTGCAGCCATTACAGTCCCCCTGTTTCCTTCCCACAGAGTGGTATTTATCTATCAACGTCGGAAGGAAAAAGAGCGAATAATCCCAGCCGAGTTTGAATTCAGGACCTATCGGTTCTGAGTTTGACGACCTATCGACTGAGGAACCCTGACCTGAAGCAAGGTGCGGTAAATTCCTTGCTCAAGAGAATTAATTGTCCTCGAGCGGAACCAAATTCTCTACTTCGAAGCAGGCTTCTTAGACAACTGTGCCAATACCCACACTGATACAATAAGTAGTAGGTCATGTGATAAAAGTAGCGCAAAATTTTGATCAGTTACAGCTGATCTAATTCATTCACAGCGCTTAACGATCTTAAAACGCTTGTCCGCAGACGGAAAAAGTAACATTTACAAGGCTGGTAGACTTGCTCCTTTAGACTGCACCGACTTGTATCTCTATTCAACTATGACCCTTCTGCCAGGAGTCCTACTACTTCTAGAATTGCATGGAGTGATCATTTCCAGAAATTTAATAGAAAGAACATGAGAATGCTGATTACTGTATGACATATGAAAAAACAGACTGTATATATTTTCAATTATCATTGAAAATGGTGCAAGATTTCTTTATGCGGAAGATGATATTGTATGTGTAAATATCACAGTTGCTCTGAAGACGACCGAGCTTGCTACGAAACGTCAGTAACTGTTGCACGATGTTCGTAAAGAAAAATTTGACGCATGATTATCTCGTCTGTGACTTATTCTCGTGCAATGACTTTAATAATATATTACAAGTAACTGTTCTGAAGGCATCCGAGAAATCCTTTAGATTCTGTCCTCTTCTTCAGTATATGTATTAATCATTCGATGATTGCAGACACAACAGAGAAGACAGAATTTAAAAGCTATTTTAACTCCAGCATTTCGGCCAAACCATATTGGCCATACTTAGAACAATATTGTTTAACCGAAACATTTGTAGCAAAATAAGGACGGACTTTAACATCGGTCTTTTCCATCGAATCTCGAAGCAACCAATCGCTTATAAATGTGCCATCGATATAGTTCATATCTTTGCTTATTGGAGGAAAGCAACGAATTACTTGTGATGATGGGAAAATGACCTATCAAACCTTCATTGACTTAGTTGAATGAAATAAATCGCATCTAACTACGAAAAAGAGGAAGAGCTCAAATGAAACAGCAACTGCAATGAATCAACCAGTATCAGGAATTAGGCAATGGTTAGCAGTAGCCAATGTTAATCAGGGAATATGGTTGAGGAATGACGACAATAAAACTTCCAGCTGTGTGGTAACAATTAGAATCAGGAACGAAAATCAAAACGTTTTGCTTCCGGTGAAGAAAATGCCTAATATTAAAATCCGCGATTAATGTAAATGTGTTATGTTATTCAACGTTTTTGCTGTGCCTAATTACTTTTAGGTCATTTATTTAAATTAATGCAATTATTTCAGACGCCTGTCGGAAGAAAAAGTGTTTTTCTTTGGCGAATCAAACGGAAACCGCCATCATTCTTTTTTGGAACTATTCACGTGCCTTATACAGAAGTATGGGACTACGTTAACCAGGCTGCTAAGCAGGCATTTCGTCGCTCAGATTCTGTGTTTTTCGAGCTGGATCTGAACAATCCAAAAACGGTAAAACTTTCCTCCTTAGATATATCGCTTTCCTTCAACAATGTGCTACAAATACATAATTCAGTTGGAACGGCTAGCAATGTGCCAATACCTCCCTGATGGCGAGAGGCTGAGCGATCACCTACCCTTGGCCATGTACGAGCAGCTGAAGGCTCACATGGCTGAGATCCGTCTCGCTTTGCCGCGCTGGATTTCGGTCGACGACTCTGAGCCTGACCAGTCGAAGTCCTACGCGATGCACTTGTTCGACACGATTGCAGGCAAGCATTTGCCACAGTGCCCACGGGACGAAAGACTTGACGTTAAAGTAACGAACGACGCTTGTAGGTGACTGGGAACGAAAGCGGCCGATTTGGATCATGTTCATCTTGAATTCGTTCAACCAGAACAGCATCCACAGACGGGGTATTCCTGTGCTGGACCTGTACCTGACGCAGGAGGCTGTGATGATGTCCAAGCCGACCGGGGCGATAGAGACGGCCGAGGAGCAGTGCGAACCGCTGAATTCTCTCAAAAAAGAGTTGGTAAGACATCACGCCGGCACGACGTTCTCAAGCTCACGGTTACGAAGCAAATCATTGGTCTGCGATTTCAGGTATTATTCGCCCTCAACCGTTCTCTGCTAAGTCACGAGCTGAGCATGCCGATGAAGGGCACTGCTGTTTCGGACAACTCTGTGAAAACACGAAACCTGATCGAGCATTATATCTGTGGCAGTCTTGACGAAAGGATCTTCGCCCATGACTCACTACAGGTACATTCACTTGCAGGATGCTTGAGCTTATTAGCATAAACAAGGAGATAGTGAATGATGTCGCATTTTTATGATACAGTGGGGTCAGTTGATTCAGTTAATTAACTGTAAAAGCCATCTTTTATGGACATGACAGTTGGTTGACAGAAGATTGATGTTAATAGATGATTGAAGATTGGTACATTAACGGTATGCTTGATCAGTGCATCAGTATGTACCATTTTTTGAGACCTTCACAGTTGTACTGGCAGTGAATATATTGATGTAGACAGGCTGATCATAGGCGGCATAGGCTTTTCTGAGTAAGGGGTGGATGGAAACCGTCTTTCACAGAACGCTTTTGTATAGATGCTCCCCTTGTTGGAAGGGAGTTGCTTTTCTTATATTCATATATCTAAGCTCGGTCATCTTCAGCGACGACACCATATAATTAGTGTTAAATAGATGGGTCGCCGTAGCCTCAGTGCTTTCAGTATCCTGGCAAATATTTAGGATGAGAGACGAGTAACCCGTTCCTTAAAAATGCAGCTCGGACCCTGCCTCAGTCAAGTCTGTGAATTTCTATAGCGTGGAAACAGCCGTCCTAACAAACGACCAGGAACGACGGTTGAATTGCTTGCGGAAGCGTTGATTTCAGCGTATAATGTAGGTTAAATTGCAGGACGCATAACGAACTATATCATATTCCGGGCTCAGGTGTGCGCCGTTGGAGAGAAGATTAAGAAAAGGAGGGCCCTGTAACACAAACTGGTAGATCATAAACGATTTACTCCAGCCCATGGGCTTCTCTTATGGGAGCTGAAACACGACAGACGTCGGCCAGGAGAGCATGCAACACGGAGTAAGAAGGTAGAGGCAATCTGCTTTCGGAGAGGAACTATTTCTTCTACTATACAAAGGTCGTATGGCTGGTGGAAGGAACTAGAAACTTCATACTTGAATGTCCAGAAATTTAAGTCAACGAATGGCCGCTGCAGTAGGATTCTGGACATCAGTTATGCTGCCATCGAACTTCCGCAGAAGGCATTTGGAAATAATCCGCTGTCACACTGCAGATGAACTTCTTTTCCAACAATGGAGGTGTCCGCATTGACCGTGTCCTGTTCGAATCAGGTTCAACCTCGATCATTCTTTGCCAACCAAGACCATGCCTAGGGATTTTTTGTTCGGAATGAAAATAAGGTCTTTGCTATGGGCGACTATAAGGGTGCATTATATTGGCTACTGTACCTCGAGATTCAGAGTTGGGTTGGCAGTCGTTCCCATGGTGCGTAGAAGCAATAACCGGTGCTTTATAGCAAAGGTGTTCTAAAGCTGCGAATACAAGGGACATCTAAACCCAGTTACGTTCTATTTATGCAAAGGTGCTGAAGGTGATGATCCCACAAACACACACAAGTATCAACGTAAGATTTATAAGCACACAGTTAACACATATGAGTAGATAGCAACTGCGCTACAGAGCTTTATAACCTGAGAATGGAAGCTGTTACTGATTCGATTTGACGACAAACGCTTTTTTCATTTTTTGTTTGACGGTGTATTCTGATAAGTGTTTTATGGTACGGTGTATATAGGTATTATATTCCCCAATCTTATAATCATTAAATCTAAAGCAAATATCATCCTGTAATGAGAAAGTAGACAGTGTCCTGGTCCTCTGATACAAACCCAGGCAGTGTTGCTTAATTCTTCCGCATACATTTGTTAGCGAATTATTTATCTTCTGAATAATTTTACCTTCAAAATATAAGGTGACAAATTTAAAACCATATAACTGCTGAAATGAATTTCCTTTCTGTGCTTTAGCTTTTAGTCCTCTTCCATAGAATGTCATTGTGCCATTGCTTGAGAGGTTTCTTCAAGACGCCTTTAACGACACAATCTTATAAATTTTAACAATTTATTCTAGCTGTACAATGAAATTAAATTTATCTATAGGAACATTTTTATTACACAGAGATGTTGTGTTGAAGGTGACTCAAGTGGACAAGGCACGCGTGTTTGGTATGAACAACGGTGAAATCGACGATTACTTCAGGCAGGAACTGATCGACAAGCGTAACGTCCGGATGGCCGAGCGTGTGCTCAAGTTGCTGGAAAGCCACCCTGATAAATCGTTCTTCTTTGCATTCGGTGCGGGCCACTTTTTGGGTAAAAACAGTGTGATTGACCTAGTCAAACAGTCCGGCTTTGAGGTGAGGCCTGTGATCGTCCGACCTCCGTCGAAACAGAGGTAGATATCACTTTTAGACTGCACTGACAGAACTATACGAAATCACAAAAAAACTTGTTTAGGCAACAAACGCCTCGCAAGAATCGCCTCAAGCAAACCCGGTTCAAGGAAAATCAGAGACATGGATTCCCAATGCTGCAGTTGAACGGTGAACACGGCTTCACGCCAAAACAGACTGTGACCCCTATGCCGGCCATTGATCAGCGAAACTTCAAGCAGCTCTGGATCAGGGTCAACGGATTTTCACCTAGGCCGTGGCAGGAACTGCAAATAGCAGCAGCGGACCCTCCACAAACTGTGCAGAACTACTTTCTCGTCCACTATCACAACCACTTCATGAAAAGTGCAGCCGTGTCAAACAAACTGTTTAACATCTTGCCCCTACTTCTTTGCATATTCTTGAATCTGGTGGCGTTCTTTGAGTAAATTCGAACTGATAATTGTAAGAGTTGCAAACGTTAATAGCGGAGAGCATGAAAATATTATTTTTAGTCTGTGTATCAGTATATGTTTAAATCTGTGATAGCTTATTGTCAGAGTGTCACATTAAAAGTCAGCATAACGAAAACAATTGAAACTTTATAGAAAGTGATACAATAAATCCGTGTTCTCCACATAGCCTATTTACACTGGCATCGTTGCATAAGTTGTACTGTAATGTTGCGTAAGGAAAGTAGCTCTACAAATAGATGCAGGAAATCATAGTGCAACCGCTAGCTGTGTCAAAACGAAAACAAACGAAGTAGTACACCCATGGGTGATCGGATGCACCTGATAGTACCAACTGAAAGCACTCAAAGCCAATGGAATTTCCTTGAGAAGGAAGAAAAGAAGCAAAACGGAATGAAAGGACAATCCGTATTTTTAAAAGAAGACCATTAGGTGGATACGAATGTATTTTAATGCTCTCTGCATGGCAGCTGTTGTCTGTAAATAAACTATGTAAAGAAAGCTTAGCGCCTTAATTTCTTCATCTCTCTCACTCGCTACTTCGATGCTTTCGCAGGAGAACAGTCGAGCAGAAGAATTTATTGTCGGTGATAGGCAGAAGGGCTGATTTGCGCCAATTTGCACACATCTTCTGACTGACATCTTATATCAGACTACTGGCACGCAGAAAGAATTCCCCATAGTATGAAACTGCCATTCGACGCAGATGTAACACGAAATAAAAAACAAAGATAATCGACCGAGGGAACTTTACTCGCAATTTTGTTAGTTTCATAGTTCCTACGTTCATTTATTATTAAGCCCAAGCAGACAGAACTATTGACATGCGGAAAAATTAAAGGCGATTGATACTGCTCTTGTCACTCTTTATCGTCTTATCTCATCTTCATCACTTGTCGCTATGTATACATAATATGAATAAGCAACCCAAGCACTTAACAGAATACTATCTGGGAATGACCCATCTCGAAATGGCTGACTTTACTATGCATGCACCACTACCATAGCGAAAATAACCAGTACCGTATAAGAGGAAAGTTGTGGTTCAAATATTGACATTGCAAACCTCGGTGAAACACCATTGATATCGGTATATAGTACAAGCCTCGAATTCAAACAGTAGAAAATGTACAGACAAAACTGAGCTATTGCTTGTCTGATCGGAGTAAGCCTAAAATTAATTTCTTTCAAACAACGATGCATCTGATGAATGAATCATTTGAGAAACAATCAAACAATGGTAAAAAGCAGGCAATTTCAGCTAATGACAAATTCCGCAATGACAGTAAGAATGACACTGCCGGTACTAAAATACCGCTGCCAAAGGCAAATCTACA
>UZAM01008541.1:1087-11239 GCA_900618415.1 Soboliphyme baturini | reverse complement strand
CGTGTCGACCGACGGACTGGTCCGTGAGTTGATTCGTAAACGTCGCTGCTCCGACTGTCACCACTGCATCAAAGCGGCGAGTTGTTGCTTGGTTGCAGGCCGCTGGTTTTTCTGTCACCGTTACTGCTGCCATTTTACTGCATGCCCGCGGATAAAACAGAGGCGCAGGGCTGAGCCGGTTTGCACCGATGTCCGCGTTAACACGTGGAATGATTTGATTGGCATGTCTTTTTAAAAGTTTGCCTTGACTGCAGACATAGCAAAGGCAGTTACCGCAACGTCGAAGAACTTGAGCTGGAGACCATAGCGGTTTGAAGCCACGATGGTACTCTTTGATATAGACAAACTGATCGTTCTGGAACTGATATGGTCGCGCCTTATGATGATTGTTGAACTGTCGTTCCATTTTCTGGTTGCGGGGGCCTGGTGCGGTTGATTTGGGGTGTATTGGTCTGAGACTAGTGCGGAGTGGACGACCAAACAGTATTTCAGCTGAGGTGCGACCAGTAATTGCAGGATTTGGCGTGGAGCGGTAAGCAAGCAAGAAGGTTCCATCACCCTTTTGGATAGCGCGCTTGAGTGTATCCACGAAGCGTTCTGCTTGGCCTTTGGACTGGGGATGGAACGGTGGGGATCTGATGTGCTGGATACCATTAGGCATGCAGAAGTCCTGGAATTCAGTGGACGTTAACTGGGTGCCATTGTCGGAGACGACAATTTCGGGCGTTCCGAAACGAGCGAAAACTTCATTGAGGAGATGAACAGTTGCGAGTGCTGTCGTTTTGTCGGTAATGAGGACTTTTGGAAAATGAGTCGACAACGGCTAAAAAGTGATGACCAGCGGAAGGTCCCGCGTAATCAATATGAACGGGTGACCAAGGATGCTCGACTTGAGGCCAGGAAAATAGTTCAGCTTTACGAGGAGATTTGGCTGCTAACTGACACTGATGACAGTTCCGAACTAAGTTTTCAATATCGGCATCAATTCCAGGCTAACACCGGAATGAACGTGGTGTAGCTGACCAAGGACGGAGGCTTGAAGCGGTGCCGGAATAACCACTCTTTCTCCATACATTAGACAACCATCAACCAGGGACAGTGAATCCTTGCGGTTGAAAAACTGCTTGAAACAAGGGTGAGGTGATTAATGGTCTTAGGCCATTTCGAGCGAAGCGATTGATGACTCGCTTAAGAAGAGGATCAGCCTTAGTCTGCTGGCGAATTTTGCCAGCTGTGACAGGGAGCAATCGCGTAGCATGCGAGAGAACTTGCTGGACTTCTGCTTCAATCGTTTCGGTTGCGGCGATGGCAACTTCTTCATCAGGCGATTCCTTGGCTCGCTTTGAGATGTGGCGAGACAAAGCGTCAGCTTTTACTGCCGAGATAACTGCATAGGTAACGGGACGTTTGGGACGAAAAACTGGTTGGATATCCGGTTGTAATCGCAAAGTCGCTTTAAAAAGCTTGCAACAACCAAGCTCACTGCCACAGATGCAAGGAAAGCGAAAACGGACCACCTGTTACGCATCTGAAGCATTCAGGAAACTAACGGACCGCGAACTGCGCACTGCAGGTTCATCCTGAAGCTTGTTGAATGGTTGGTCAAAGAGACCTAGTTTCTCGATCCACTCAGCTCCAAGGAGGTTACTGTTGCCGTAGCTGGACACGTTACATATTCCGGACAAGGGTTTCGAAATTAAACGATAGGTGCATTTGAATTTACCTTGTAACGGAACTGGATCACCGGTAAAGCTGACTGCTGAAATTGCTGTGGCTTGGGTGAGCCTTGGAGAACCAATCATCTTCCAGGTTGAAGAAGATATAATTGTAAGGTCTGAATCCGTGTCAACCAGCAGTTTAACTATACGGTTGGTGA
This sequence comes from Soboliphyme baturini, assembly GCA_900618415.1. NCBI lineage: Eukaryota > Metazoa > Nematoda > Enoplea > Dioctophymatida > Soboliphymatidae > Soboliphyme > Soboliphyme baturini. The sequence goes on along the minus strand of UZAM01008541.1, from coordinate 9,363 downwards.
TGAAAAAGGGCAGGTAGCAACGAAAACGTTTGAAATCAGCAGAGGCAAGGGCATAAACTCCGTTAAGCCAGGGTTTTCTGCGCCATTTGGATTTTTTTACACCTACGGACCTTCTGGATCCTGCTGTAGATGAAAGGCGACCGGGACAAAATCCTCTTTGTCACCAGTTTTGTTGCACAATGAACACGTGTGTTTCTTGTATGGACAGTCACGCACAAAATGCATATCTCCGCAGAACCAGCAGGGAGTTTTGGGTTTTCGTTTGGGCTTATTTGTTGGTGTATGCTAATACCTGGCGACATCGGCAATATTGGATGTGTTGAGACCTGGCGACGGTGGTTATGTCGGCAAAATCGGTAGCGCTGGTAGATTCAACCATTTCAGTGTCATGTTTCAGACGAAGAAGGCGGTTGCATTCGGCTACCAATTTGGGAATGGTGACATCGTCCTCCTTCTCAATTCTGTTGAGTAGCTGCAAACGAATATTGGCGTCCTCTGGGGACTGTAAGCCGCAAACGAACATGAAGCATTTGAAATGGCCTTCTTCAGCGAAGCCAGTTGAAACCGTTGGCAGTCTTGGTTTACTCTTCCGACATAAGCGATGAAATCTTCACGGTCCTTTTTCTTCATCATCAGGCATTTGTAAAGCGCGGTGAAACGAATCGTTTGGGAGCCAAACATCGATGATGGAATTTGAACCGTTTCTTTAAACGAAACATCATGGGGGTGGTGTGGTAGGATGAAATCGACGTATTGTTTGTGAATGGGAGTCTCCACCTATCGGAGCAATAATCGCATCCGGGCTGCATCATCCAGCATTTTGCCATCGACTCGAAACACGCCTTCAAAGCGGATATACCATGCCGGGAACGTTTCATTACTTTCCGGGTCATAGGTGAACTCCGTGATACTGGAGGACAATGACTCAAATCTCGGCCCCAGTATGGGCTTCTTATTCTGAACAGCTAGGTGCAGTTGACCCAGTACTGTACTGAGGATGGTTTGAAGGTCTTCCTTGGAGACGGACATCGTGAATTCGAATTATCCCCATGGCCAAATCTTCACAGAGCAAGGTCTGAATATTGGTTTATTGCGGTGGCCGAGCCGGGCAAAACAAACTCTCACAAGGCGAGACGATACAACATAACACACAAGTAACAACTTGTGCTCGACGATCGGCGCGTCGTACATGCCGCTCTCACATATGCTAATGCCTAGAGCGCATGATTGACCGCCTACGTGGCGATGTGAAGTCGATTAGATCACAACATGAAAATAAAGTAGTCGGTCGCACTGTCGCATCAATGCACGAATGACTCATGGCAATGATTTATAATTATTATCGTCCGTAATAATATGCTATTTCGAAATTATGTTCAAGCATCTGAAATTGACCGCGAGACCGAGAGGAAGGATGGAAGAAAAATTATTGCGCCATTATTTTTCATTCAGCATAATAAATAAATTACAAACAACCACGCCACACTTTTTATACGCTCCAATAACAACATAGAATAATATTTCATGATATAATCCGCGTTTTGAAACGATCCGTTTCAAATGTCAAACTTAGGACCTGCTTGCTCATCGATATTCACCGAACACATTACTGAAGCTTTGCATCTCGTGGTCTATTCTTTCAAAAGGCGTCTAATCATGGAATAAATCAAATGCGACACAGATGACTTTCGATTAAAGAATCAAAGAATAGAAAAGAGAAATAGGAAACGTGAAATATCGACACCAAATGAATCCAACGCAAGTATTGCAGATCATTCAGAAAGGACTTTCAGCATAGTATGAAACTGGTTCGTTGTTTTCTCTTTCAAATTATTTCGCTGCCCACCGCCTACCGTTCACAGGGTTTGCAGAGAGCACTGTGTTTTTGAAACAATATCCTTCCAAGAAAAATAAACTTGGATCAACTGCTCTTTGATAAACCATTCAGCCGACTAACTTCACTTGATCTGACACTTCCATTAGAAAGCTGTTGCATCCCGCTTGGCATTGCATTCTGTGATCTAAATTCTTACGCACCTCTGAGGGAGGGAACGAGGAATGAAATACCAGGCTTGGAGACGAATCGTGTGAAATGACACCTATTTATAATCCAGTAAGCTGATCTCACCTCTGCTACGCCCATGTCGTCAAGTCAACAGAGTAACTTAGTAGTGTTAGCCTCGTGCAGGGGTGAGGAGATTGTGAATGAAGTATCATTTGTGCAGGAAACATTCATCTTCCCCGGAAAATAGAACTCAATCAACTACTTTGACGTATTCTTTTTCTAAGTGTAGGTTATATCGATTTTCATGTTTTAGGGCTACAGTAAAAATATTGAAGAATATGCACGTCGATACGCACAGGCTTGCAACAGTTCTGTTAAAAACACCGGCACGAGTATGCTCAGTGTCGTTACATTGACTGACGTATTCGGAGGCAATGGTGAGGATCGTACTCTAACGACCAGCAAGAAGAAAGCAGCAATAAGTTTCGCCTTGAATCAGTGGTTCAATGAACGCAAATTTTTCACCTGGCCGAACAAGTGCAACCCGACTTGCTGTTCCTTCAAAGCGGTGAGACGAACTGTAGAGCGTGTACATTTGATGGATTTTAACCGGAGCTTAATTTCAGATGATGTATGACAAAGGGAGGTTTGTTGGATGTTCCATCGCCCAATGTGATAATTTGGACAATGGAGGATTGTTCATGCCGAGAGCAATCCAGATCGTGTGCGGTTTCGAACCAATGTATGGAGAATACACATGATGACTCAATGTAGTACTTCCTTGCTTTAGGACATTCAGCACCCAGCCGTACGAAGGAGGTGATCTGGACTGTCCACATGACTACCCTGTTCGAAGGGAAGATGGCCTTTGCGCAGCAGCATAATTTATTCAGACCAGTATTTCAGTGGATTTTTTTGTCGAAAGCTTTAAAGTGATTGAATAAAGCGGAATATTTAAGTTTTATCAGTGATGTTCACTTCGTACAATTTTCATAAACGATCTTATACACCAAACCTAGCTAATTCGCCTCTGGTTTCAACGGTATCACGAAGGGCTGACTACACGACGAAGCAGATTATCCTTGAACGTTAGATGGCTCCATGAAATCATCGACTGGTTTTGGTTGTTCAACTGGTAGGGAAGTATTCGACACCGTGGGACATAAAAGAGAGGAGGTAGCGGATGAAAACACCATCATTCGGCGCAGGAACACCTCATTGGAAAAGATTTCCGGCTTGGACTCACTGAATAATTGTTTCAAATCATATTCCGAATCTCGGTTTTTTCAGATTAACTGCTCGCATTGATTAACGTCACTGCGGCAAAGTTAAGCATTGCAATCATGTTTAGTATCATTTGATTAGAATGAGTTTATGTTCAAAATCTTTCTGGCTTTGGACCCTCGCAGAAGACGTAAACGCGTGAGAAGACAAAAGGGACGTGAAGTGTGGAAAAACGCTCATCTTCGTCGTCCGTAACCGCTTCTCCTTTCAGGTCGGTGTAGACGTACGCACCACACAGTGCTTCCTACTGTTTCGATCATCCGTTTAAAGTGTCGGTAGGAGCCCACTAAAGTCTGGAGCAGACTCCTTCTATGCATATTTTGGCCAGGAGCGTGTTGGCCGCGCCCTGGGGATAATTGGTTGTCGGCTGGGCAAGTATTAGTAGCTTCTCCTTCCTCCCTGGAGACATTTGCAATACGCGTTGAAACCCTCGCTGCTGTGACTCATCGGTCTGAGGAAGCGGCGGTTGTGCACCACCGGTGTCATGGTTTTCCGCATTCCGCACCGTGTGGAGGGGCGTCAGGTCAATGAAGCGTGTCTGAAAGCCAATATCAGCCGCTTGCACCATTGATCTAAATTTGTCAGTAATGGTGAAGAAGGGGATAAAGACCTACTGGAATACTTAGAGCATAGTTGTCTGACTGAGTTCTGCTTTAGTCACAGTCCCTTGGACTAGTTCATGAAGAACGCTACCCGCAACTCCAATCCACAGGACTATATCCTGCTGTAGCTTGCCATCGCCACTAAACGCGATTTTCAGAGACTAGCGGTTTTCCACCTGTTGCTGCTTCTCCGTTAACCTGCAAAGAACAACGGGAAGCAGAACAAGGAAGCACTAGGCCTTTTATTATAAATGCGTTCATACGCCCGCCGGCCACGTAGCACTTAGGGGCGGACCTCTACATACAGCGCTGTAGGGGAGCTTCAGAAGATGCCAAGAGATCGAAGTCGTCTGCAAACAGCAACCTTCTCGTCTTCACATCTCCTACACCGACTCACTCACCGCCTAGGCTGCTACTGACTACTCTATCACTGTACAACACAAACAGGAGAGGGGACAAAATGCAGCCTTTGGGGATACAAAGGCTAAGGCAGGAAGGATTCGACTTAACGCCATTTACAGAGACCCAGCACCTGCTATCGGCATATACTGATTGGATTTCCCCAGCATCTGGCCATTGATCCAGTACGTTAGCAGCCTTGCCCAGAGATTTTCGCCCGGGATCAAGCCAGAGATTTTATCTGGGTGTGCAAAGCATACGTAGACCGAATGGCGAATTGCCAAGATTTTTCAACAATCTGGCGTAAGGCAAAGAAATGGCTAGAGGTGGTTCGACCGGGAAGCCACACTGCCCGTCGTTAGGAACCTCCTTTCTAGAACCTTTACGCGGACTTTACCTAAGAAGCTGAATAAGGCAATGCACCGATAATTGCAGCACTCCCGGTCTGCAAGGACTAGACAATTCTCATTTTCATCATTATGCCTTTGATAGCGAGGGATATATTTGCAAACTATACCTTTCTCAACACTATTGCATGGAATGAGTCCTGAAGTCCAAAAGGTAAAGGCGAGCTGATGCGTCAAATGAGCACTTCAACGTCAAAATTCCATTATACCAAAAAACTGCGAAGGACAGTGCCTTTCAAGATTAAAACTTAAAAAGCTGTTGGAATCAGTGAAATCCGCCCCCAAAACTATTGGGTGAGCAAGACTTGTGCTAGTCTTCACTCCTCTGTCAAATTCTAATGGCTGTGGTGGGTGGGGAGGTTGTTGTATGCCTCTTCAGGAATGTAGACTATGGGGAGTGAACGATTTTTCAGGGTAGTGCTTTGTTGAAAATTGCCAGGTAAAGTCTGCGCAAAAGTACCAGAAAAGATGTTTCTAAAAATTGCTGACTCCACGGTACAGGAACACCAGTGTGGATTCCGACTCCGCCGAAGCACATGTGACCGGATATTCACACGCTCCCAGATTGTTGAAAAATCGCGCCAGTTTGACCATCTCGTGTATATGTGCTCTGTAGACCTAGATAAACGTTATGACCGGTTCATGCGCAACAGCCAACGATCGTGTCCGCCAACGTATGGGACCGATGGCCAGTTGCTACTGGCCATCCAATGAGTATATGTAACTTCCAGGTGCCGCCTGGTTGGTTGAGGTCAGCTATTTTTTAAAAGAGGGGTCTTCAGTGAAAAGCGTTACGAACTTCCACTTCTCTGGGCATTTCACATCCTTGCAATACACCAGCCCTCTTCCCTTGCCATCGGATACCTAAAGGTAGTGTTTAGTACGGTTTTTCATCCATTTCGTCAGCGAATACTTCCAACTTATGTATGGAAATTGGCAGAAAAAAGTTTAGTGGTTCACAACAGAAAGCAACTTTGTGCGGTGATCGGGTGATTGATCGCTTCGAACGCATTGACGCATGTCTGATAGGCTTTCTTAGGTTAAGAATGTGTATGAAATTTAGCAGATCCCATGGTGTTTCTCCATCAGGTAGTACTTTTGGAGCTGAGAAGAAGAACTTCAGGTTAAACAGCAATTGGAGGCACGTGACTATCGAATCGCTGAACAGAACTACTGTTCTTCGTCGTGGTTCAGGCGATGGTGCAGATGGTCAATCCTTCGTTTCACATATGTTGTGAAACAGTTTCCTGCTTTGATTATGCCAACAAACCGTGTCCGAAGCAAAGTTGGACTTTCAGTCCCCCTTTTCATATTTGTGCTGCAAAGGAGAAGTTTTGTAGTTCTTTTGAAGGTAATTTGGACGGGCTATTATTAGTAATAAAACAGATTATGACAGTTGGTCCTAGCGTAAGACAGATAATCAGTATTTGGACTGACTCAAGAAACAAATGCTCTTTAAAAACTAGATGAGGAGGACTTAGTTCTAATATGGCACATTTCTCCATCACATGAAACAAACTGTATTGATGTAATCACATTATTTCTTTGGGGTCTCCATCGATTTGAAATTTGTAAATATATAATAATTTTGCTGAAACACACTGAATAATATCGATCTCTTGGTGATGCTACCGTTCGATCTGGTAAAACTTGTAAGCATATTGTTGAAAAATTTTATGTGCTTGAAAAGCGAAATCTACGACGAAAATTATGGGAACACCTGAAAATCGAGCATCCATCGGTTATCGAATGCTTCCTCATATGTTACTGAAATAGACAACATCAGACGGTCTGTCGTGTTTGTTTCAGCACTGTTTCAGCAGCACTAGAAAAATTCGACGATGTTCCGCAATGCTGATTTTGTAACCAACCTTAAAGGTTCGTCATTAACGTCTTTTAACGCTTGCAACAGTCGAAAGGGATATATGATGCCCAGTGACTCAAGACACTCACTTTACGGTTGCCTGATCACGAGTTGATCTTACCAGGTGCCTTGTAGCAATTTCTACCAGGTGCGTCGACAGCTGCTTCTGTCGCTGATGAGGCACTAATAGTTAAGTAAAAAATAACGTTCGTCGATCAGTTTTTAGCTATGCTTTAAACTATGTTTCAAAGCTGATTCAGATCGCCTCAAAGACCAATCGTTGTTCAATCCATATACCCTCCACAATAAACTCAACTGATAATCGAATATCACTGCTACGTATTGCACAGAATTAATAACACAGGTAGAAGTGCCGCTTTCTACACATTCTTTGACCGTTATGGCAGTGATTCACTTTGATTACTCCTGTGAGGCACAACGCACGAGTTGAAAGACGCTAGACAGACCCGTCACAAAATGCGTGCCAATAAATAAGCCTCGTGTGCAAGAATAAGAAGAAAACGAGGCTGAAGCGTAAGAAAGTACATCACCTCTGATGTCGATTGAGGATGAGGTTGTAGTGGCTGAGAATGAATTTAATTTACGGAACGAGTAAAAGTCTTATTTCTGTTCATTACAACAATCTCGAAGGTTTATCGCTCAAGTCACCCTGATGGACAATTAGTACAATAATATCGAAATGAAGTCGAAAATAAAATGTGTAGCTCTGGTGTGACTATCTTCGAAACTTTTTCTAGACAAAGCCAATTTTGACGCCCTTTGTTTATACAAGGTTGATGAGGTCGCGACTGTATTGATTCCATTCCGACGGCCAAAGGTGCCATATTTGTTAAATGAGGAGTCGACCTCACCCGTGCGTTTAGAGTAGAATGTTGTCTCCCGTTTCCATCTGGCAAATTGCAATGATTTATGAACTGTAAATCAAATTGGGGCCAGTGAGCTCATCGAGGCTCTAACGAGAAAGCACTCTCTTGAGAGTCCGATGCTTTAACGGGTGACGAACCCTGGTCAGCAAACATTTGGATATTCACAGATAAAACTCACTGAATTATTGGTTTCCACAAAATATTCTCAAAATTTGGAACTGTGTTTCTTACTTCATCTTCATTTTCTTCATCTTCGATGGCCGCTTGTATTTTCCAGTGGTGAATGCAGACGCTTCAGACACAGCCTCAAACGTTCCCGATCCTGTACCAGAGTCTGAGATTCTGCAGAAGACAGCTAGAGTCTGGAACCCGCTCCTTCCATAAATTGCATCAGGTTAATCTCGCCGTCCCCTGGGCTTTTGCCAATCGCTTTCAGAAGAAACAGTTGCTTAGCCTTCCTTTCTGGAGGCATTTGCAACACTAGGCCAAACCATCGTAGATGTGACTTCTCAATCATAGCAAAGGGTATACACTACGGTTCTCCCGGATGTCTGTATTCACGACCATGTCGAGACGCGTATGGCCAGTGAGTCATCTAAGTATGCCCATTTCTCTAGTATGTTCTCGGATTCGAAGCTTTCCATGACTTAGGACCGTAGGTAAGTATGGGGATAAAGATCGACTTGAATATCGAGTGCTTAGTTTTCAGACTGAGCTCTGATTTAGTCACAACGGGTCGGGCTAGTCACAATGGTCGCAGAACGCCACTGGCTACACCAATTCGCCGGTCGATCTCTTCCTCCAACTTTCCATCACTAGTAAACGCAT
>UZAM01008538.1:762-17414 GCA_900618415.1 Soboliphyme baturini | reverse complement strand
CTGTTGCATTGCCAGCTGACAACCATATTCACTGAGACACCGTTTTTGAAAACCAGACATAAATCTGGGTTACTCCCTGTTCGAGCACCATCAGAAATATATTATTTCAGAAACAACAGCCAGTATATTGTTGTGGGCACACACCCACGACTCAGTTCCCTAAGAGGGTGAATCTCCAAAGGGATATCCGTCGCTGATCGTCGCTTTGACTTATTATTGGGAGGTCTTCACGTTTTTATAGTTTTAGGTTGGCAAAGGAGTTGCATCGGCGCTGAAAGGAGTCGGAAGCAACGTTCTAGTTGCCGAGATCGACCCGATCTGCGCGCTGCAAGCTTGCATGGAGGGTTTCAAGGTCGTTCGACTGGATGAGGCAGTGGCCTGTGCCGAGTTAGTCATCACCTGCACCGGAAATCAAGGCGTCGTTACCAAGAAACACATGGAAAAGATGAAGAACGGCTGCATTCTTTGCAACATGGGAAATTCCAACATGGAAATCGACGTCGCCGCCCTGCGCTCACCGGAACTGACCTGGGAGAAGATCAGGGATTACGTTGACCACATAATCTGGCCAGACGGAAAGCGCATCGTCCTCATTGCAGAGGTATATTTAAAAAAACAGGTTTTCAACGGTTCAATGGTAGAACGTTTTCAACTGCCTTAGGGTAGAATGGCGAGTCGGTGCTGCTCTGGAGCTTCGTCGTTCGTTCTTTCGATCACTGCTACGACCCAGGTAAGGCTTCCTCGCGATATTCATGTGAACCGACTAACAAAATTTATACGGTTACCGTGTTTTGAACTTTTTCATTCCGATCCTGTGATTTAGCCCCCTGCTTATAAAGGCACTAAGGCTTCTAATAACACGACGCATTCTTCGTTCTTTATTCCAGAATGACGTTTTGTTTGAATTTAAGGGGGACAGTGATTGGCAAGTTTATATTTGAGTGTCCTGATTTCTAATCCTCTGAGTGACCGCCACTCTAGCATTCTGGAGATCAGTCATCCTACAGCCGAACTTCCACAGCGGCGATTCAGAAATCATATGCTGCATGGTTTGATTTCTATGGCCGCAGTTAAGCTTATCCTCCACGGCGGAATAGATGTTCACAACAGTCGTATTCTCTCCAAATCCGGTTTGTTCTCGACGATTGTTGACGACTTTGATTCATGCCAGAGTTTTCTGTGATCGGGTTGAAAATAACATGTCATCTTTGGAAGGCTGTAGCACCCCACTGTGCTCGCCACTGTTCCTCAAGACCCAGTTGTGGCATAAAATCGTCACAGACTTCTGTGGTAGGTGGGGTGATTTAAAGTGTCGTGTCGGTGGTTGTTTGAGGGCACAGTGGATGGGGAGCTGGCGATTTGTAACAGTGATCGACTAAACGCGGAATACCGCTCTGAGGGAGTTCACTACGCACTAAAATCTGTAAACACTGCATTTAAGCTTTCCTCATGGCTCCTGTTATGATTCTAATGCCGTATTGAGCAGCGATTCAACTTTCCTCATATAAGTTTTGACTAGACATCTTATTTTTTCTTTTCATAATTAATTTCATTCATTTATTCGCTCTTTGATTCATCCGTTCGTTCATTCCTTTGTTCACTCATTCATTCATCCTCCAAATTATTCATTCATTCGTCCGTTCATTTTCGCAGTCATTCCTTCATTCATTCGTTCGCTCCCTTATTTATTCATTTGCCCACTCAGTCATGCATCCATTCAGCCACTCATTCATTGTTGCAGTCAGTCAATTTTTAATTTGATCGTTATTTCATTCCTTTGTTCGTTTGCTCATCATTAGTTCGCCATTTAGTTTCTTTCGCTGATTCGTCTGTTTGATCATTCTTTCATTCGCTGGTTTTTCTTTTCACTAGATCGATGGTTCATTTGTTCTTTCCTTTATTCAATCAATCATTCATCTACTCGTTGATTCATACACAGACTGGGCCGTCGTTCCTTCGTGCATTCTGGAATTTATTCATCAGCTCAATCACTGTTTCACCTTACTCTTTAACTCATCCATTCATTTATTAATGCAAATTCAAGAACCTTGAAATTTAGACTTGTTTAAGTTACGGTTATGCTCCCAATCACTGATTTTCGATCGCCGCGTTTTCTTTTGATTCGCAAGGGAAGCAGTGGTGACAGTGACTCCATCATTTCCAATTCTGCACCCCGTTTGAGTTTCGGCAGAGGTAACCAGAGTGTCAGCAGCAAAGTCTTGAAATAATGTTCTACTCATTGAAAACAAGGGTCTGTGCGAATTCAAGTTTCGGAACAATTTTGCGTTTACAATATTCTCCAGTGTACGAACCAACATTTATGACCGTAGACTTAACAGGATAAGTAAGGAATCGCAAAACATATCTAAATATACGGATTCTACGTATGGCAGAGGGGTATAATTTTTAAGGCTTTGAATTTAACATACTCTTTAAGGAAGTTTCATCTCATAGGCCACATATCACTTGTTATTTCATATTTTTATGCGTTTTGATTATTCAAGTGAATGAATAGGACAGAATTTAATCAAACAGGATAATTGGCAGTGATCAGGCTACGGGGTGAGTGCAACTGTGGCCATCTCCTTTGATTGGCTATTTTATTGTTTTTATAAGAGAAAGATATTCTGCCCATAGACCTGAACGGAAGAATTAAGGGCCATGGTTTTAACAGTTGCCTGCGAACACATGATAAGTGACCGAATTGCAGCAGGGAAATAAGATCAATAAAAGTGTTTTAATAGCCTATCATGAAGCCGTAAACCGTCATCACGCTTCATCGTTTCGATGCCGGATGAAGACCTCTCCAAGGCTTTTCTACAGACTTCTGCTTTCTGCCGTTTTCATCCCCCTCATGAGGCGAACTTCTTTGGCTCTTTTTGCCATCAAGATGGAGGTGTTCCTACGGGCCGTTTGCTCTCTCTTGTCCATTCTTCTGTCTCTCTGATTCAGCAGCTGATAGCCTGTTCTTGTCGCAACGTATTATGTCCATTGCCATTTTGCTTCTTCACTAAGGCAGTGGTATTTTTGACTTACTTTCTATTTTTGCTCTTGTCCATTCATTCCTTTTCCTATCCGATTATTTTCAACTTACATTTTTCAGTGGGTCCACGTTTTCCCGCCCAGATCAGCATTGGGAGCATATAAAATACTTTTCATTTAAAGCTCAACGGCACGTAGGAAAATAGAAAAATTTTCAGCCCTTCGAACTTAACGGAAATGGACAGAAACCGATTTAGACATGGCTTCGTTCAGCATCCGAAATTTTCACTTGCAGCATTTGATGTTAAGAATTTACGCGCCCCACAAAAATCCTTTATTGGCTAATGTAAGGCAGTGAAACTCACGTATTTGTGATATGATGACACGCTGTGATAAGTTTATTTATTATACAGAAAATACCTTATGTTTTGAATCCAATATGCTTTTTTATTTTACTCTTGAAGAGGAAGCATTTCTGCTTGAAAAAGGAGGAGACTATATTATGAACATGATTTCACGTTGTCATCCCAATCCACACTACACATATCAAATTCGACATGTCTTTAATAATACGACAATTTTTTCAGACGATGGCTGTTATTGAACTTTACACTGCCCCTCGAGGTCGCTATAAACAGGACGTTTACTTGATGCCAAGGAAGATGGGTATTGATTTTCAACGCTGTTTTACGATCCTTAAAGATCCTAACGTTGAAGTGCGTTTCGATTTCAGATGAATACATCGCAGCATTGCATCTGCCCTGCTTCGACGCCCACCTGACAGAACTAACCGCTGAACAAGCTGACTACATGGGTATCGGCAAAACCGGTCCGTTCAAGCCAAATTACTACCGCTACTGATGACAGTATTTCTTTCATCTTTTGTACATACCAGTAACTTTCTCATCTCTATACTTATGATTATTTGCATAAAGAAAAATGGCGAATGCGTTTAGAATATTTTAAAGCACAAACGTAAGTTTTGTACACGACCGACTGTAACATAGAAAAGATCGTGTTTCACTTACAAATTTAGTTTCATTAAAATAAAATGGCCGACTTGCACCCCGTTTCGTCCGGCAAAGCGAGACTGTCGTTCCGTCTGTGATATTCGCGTTATGACGATGTAAAATGCTGCACTGTATGTCTTCTTATGACGTAATTTTCTTACTCTAAATCGAGTCACATTTTACTGTCGATCTGTTGATTCGAATTTATTGTTTTTAAAATTAAATTGGCGCAGTTGTGGAAAATTTACTTGTTCAGCATATGTACCGATACATAGAAATGGCAGGGCTTGGCACAGTTCTGAATGCTGATAATGCTATCTCAAGCTGAGCAACAACGAAACCGGAAGTTTTTTAGTCCAATGTATCATTTGGCGGAGCATTAATGGAGGTATGCTGCGGAGGAGGAACATTTCCCCTCCGATACAATGAATACCTCCTAAAATTAACGTGCTTGGACTCTAAAGCACACAGACGTCACAATGTTGGAGTTTCATGCATTTCTATTGTACGATTAGGTATTAATACTAAGTAACTGTGACTGTGGCCAACCGAAGCGCTGTGGATAGACCAATAAGCCTCTATCTGTTGGTAGCCCCGCACGTAGGTACCCGCGTAATTAGTCAATGCATCGTCCGTTCGTGGCATACGGTTTCCTAACCTCTTCCAGTAGCCGGGAGTGGCTCTCTCCCGACAGACGTACATTACCGCTATTTATCCATATAAGAATTCCATATCCCTCACATGCAGCAACACCTACCGGCACCTCGTGTAACCTCCGTGCCTCACACACCAGTGTAATATTTGCTGGATGTTAGTTTGAGTTGTCGCCACCCATTCATCAACTACCTTCTCTGTATAACCCAAAAACCAGGAATGCGAATAAGTCTGTTCTTTTGGGGTTCATTCATTGACTGATACTTACTCAGAGGTTCTACTAACATATGTACGTGCCAAGGCACCAAAACGTATATAGACGGTTAAAGTGGTCGATCAATATACCATAAAACACGGACAGAAAATGTCATATGGCTTGATTGATGATGGGCTTGTGCTGGTGTTTAACCTTATTATGTTTAACAAGATATAAGATGAAAATAGATTGAATCATGATCACAAAGCATGAAGCAGACTGAAACTGGCAGGCACCAGACTAAGTGCATTTTTTTAGTAGCCTAAGGAACCCTCGTTAATTGTCATAAACGCTGATGCGCGCAATTTATAAATCTTACTACAAGGGTTGATGTACTTCCTCATGGCCAGTCAGTTTCGATGGCCGCTTATTTTATCGGATCACAGGGAGACAAGCGTAAGACAGAGTCCTTAACGCTTTCTGTCCTACGTCAGCGTTTGAACTTTGGCAGAACACAACCCGAATCTGAGGCAGAGTTCATCGAGGCAATTGAATTGATTCTGGTCACTCGTGAATGTCTTCAGGTTCTTTAGCCGTTTCGTCGAACAACTATTACCGGTCTCGCCAGCTTCTCTGGTAGCATTTGCAAGAGCTGCCAAAATCCTCTCAGTAGTTTTCATTCTGGTGCTAAGGCAAATTTGTTGAATGAAAAGGTACTCAGAAAACAAGGTCGGATGAAACACCGTTTGTTTTAATGTCAATGAACAGTCACAATGTGTCCAATCTACTGTACTGTACACAGGAAAAATGATTCCACAGTTTCACGACAAATATCGTTCAAACGGATTCGCAAACTTATAACAGGTATAATTCATTTCTTATTAATTTATTTAACATTTTTTTGTTTTTGGGTTTCGCCTCATGTCTACTTGAAGATCATGTTCCACGTGCACCATGCGCGACGTACTGCCACCTGATGCTGATTGACTTTCGATGACGATGAACGTAGCCATTAGTCTTACTAGCTTCAGCGTGACCATGAACATTAAACAACCATGCGGCTCAGATATTTGGTTGAAATTGACTCGCTATCCGGTTGTTCTTAAATGAATACACTGCCACCAGTAAGATTTGTGTTCTTCTTCAATCATATAACGTTTACCCTGTACCTCAGATTTAATCTTGACCTCCATCAAGTAAGCGCACCACCGTGCGTTTGCTATTTCTGTAAATGTCCCAGTTAAATGAAAATGTATTCAGTAAATTTTAATTATCAACCCCGCATAGAAGTCAATTCTAGCAATTTCCGCTGCATCACTTTCATCAGTACACGTGCACATAAGGACCGAAGAGGTAAATTCCCGTCAGCATGTTCCTTAGGACAGCGATGGTCAACCCTCACCACTGAAGAAGGAAAAATTCAAGAAACCATCGACCACATCTGCAGAGCAAGTGCAGGAGGAAGAGGCAGCGATCAAGAGCATTATTTAAAGTCTGATTATTACCCGTTTGGACGCTCAGAGGTAAATGTGGCTTGGCCTCAGGGTGCTACCTTTAGTGCTACCTTTGGACCATTTTCTATCGTGTGCCCATCGACGTACAGACTTTCGTAGAAGTTGCTTAATTTTAACCGTTTCCAATAGAGGTAGTCAACTTTTCAGCAGTCGCTGCTTAAAGTACAAGGAAACAGCACTTGTCCCGGGCCACTGCTGCGCTTCGATCAGTAAATCACAGGCCTGCTCGAAAGTACTGGATTCGATTATGCTTATACCTTGTCGCCGTAAGTGCAGCGCTTTCATGTGACGGAAGAAAAGACGACCAGAATTGCTGAACATTTGACTGCCTTCGATATTACGCATAAACTCCGATTTATACGAATGTTTAAGAATTCTTCTTCTTCTGTCGTATGGCTGGAGTAAATGATTAGCAACTTCATTGGTCAATGTCAAGATTTCTAAGCCAGTGAATGGCTGCCGCGGTAGCATCCTGCACATCAGTTATGCTGCCTTCGAACTTTCGCAGCGGGTATTCCAAAATAATGTGCTGCATGGTCTGATCTTCATGACCGCGGTCACACTGCGGGATGGACTTCAGCTTCTAACGATGGAGCAGATGTCCACAGAATCCTTGTCCTGTTCGAATCCTGTTTGATCTCGACCATTCTAGGCGATTTAAATCCATGCCAGGGGGTTCTGTGGTCAGATTGGAGATTAAGTTTTTGTTATGGACAGTTGTGGCGTCCCACTCTGCTCGTCACCCTTCTTCGAAACTCAGTTTAAAAGCTGCTTGAAATCACTTACTATCACGAGGAAGAGGAACAATAGGAAGAACAGAAAATGAGAGAAGCATAAGGCGGATGACGTGAGGAAAAAGATAAGAAATACGGAGTGAGGAATAAGAACAGAAAGAACAACAAGAAAAATAAGTTGAAGACGCAGTCGGTGAATATAAAAGACACTGGAAAAAGAAGGAAAGGAAGGTGTTGATGTAGAAGAAAATAGATGAAGAAAGACGAGAGGAAGAAGAAATGAAAGAGGAAGAAAAGTCGCAGAACTGCAAGAGGTGAGGAGTGAAGAAGAAAAAGTGCAAGAAATGAACGAATGCGAAGAAACTGAAGATAATGGCGCGAGAAAGCTGAAAAGATGCAAATTAGCGTACTAGTGTTTAAGTTGGTTTTGACAGTCAGCAGAAACTCCAGCACACACAAACTGATTGCAGCAATGACATATGTGTGCCTAAAAACCAGAACAGGAAATTAGTGAGAATTCTACCACTACTTTCGTTCATCAGAATCTGCTGGTATCACGAATTACTGTAGAATTAAGTGAAAAAGAGTGACGAACTGTGAGTGTCGGTCCGTGAGGCACAAGACTCCAGCTTCGTGGTTTGATAAAAATGCCGTTCCTATGGGGAAACCCAAACTATGGGCATTAGCCCTTTATTGGTCAGTGGCTGAAAGATTTTCGGACCGAAAGAACGTTACTGAATTGTATATCTATTGTAAATCCATCTAAACTCATGTGACTGAATATGGCTTCCTCTGCATTATGTGATCTGAGAATGCGATACAACGGAATCGAGTTAAATATGAGTGGATGAGCGAGTGGAACATATAAATCCCTCATACATCATTCGATTGGACCTATAAATCCGTTATAAGTGCGTCATGAACGCAAGTCTTTCAATATTTGGAGCACTTAAATAAAGAAATTGACTGTGTCTAAAATTTGGGCCTCCTGATGGGAGCGAAAATTCTGTCAGACCATGAGAATAGGGTCATATGTATCACAGACCGATGGCTCGCTGTTCCTCAGTTAATTCTTCAGTAATTAGTGGTCGAAGCAGATCCTCAAAGTGCAGCGAAAACAACGTCATATCATTTTGACCAGAAGAAACATTCGATTTCGAGAATCGCAAATTTTTTTCTTGGTCCGCTTACCTAAACGAAAAACGGAATGGGAAGAATAAAGCATGCGAGCGAACGCTTGGAAACGCATACTGTATAATTATATGGTTACTATCCAGAGTGATAATCCATTTATATCGGTATGGATCTAAAATGATTCGCGGTTTGGTTTAAACCCGCAATAGCTCGGTCTATACTCAATCCTAATTCTCTGTACTGTCTGTGGCAGGCATGAGTTAACACCAAGTTATTTAGGAATAGGCTGAGGGGTCTTGGTAGCAATGCGGCAAAATCGACACATTTCCAAGCTTCACTGTTCAACAAATCAATTATGCCGGCATGGACAGATTACTACCCTGCATAGTAAGATATATACAGGTTTTAAGCCGTAGTCAGAAACGAACCGCGGCAAGAATAATACAATATTTTAATATGGTAAAATTCATTTCTCATTTGGTGACCGGTGATCGATGTGTTCGAAAAATTAAAAGCTCGCCAAATAACAATGAAATCCTTACGTCAAAAGAAAAAGTGTATTTGCTTACAGAAGCGCTTTGATACAAGGTTGATTGCCTATTGTTAAGCGTCAGCGCCTTTCAGTGAATGGTGCTGAAAGGAAGCGCCAGATGTCTCGAACGGATCAGGGACAGTTGACATATGGCATATGTTTTAAACGGGCTATACGACGGCACCAATCAATCATTCGATCATTCAGTTCAAGGACGCTGTGGTCGTTAAGTAAAAAATCGACTGGGTGCATTTGCCTGTTTTTGTTTGTCATATGTGCCGGCGTTGTCTGTTGTTTAAAACCATTAGCACTTCTTTGAGGATCGATCTCTCCGGATCCTGATTCTGTTGGTTCACGTGCAGAAACGGTCGCTAAAAGAAACTTTCTATATTTTCGCTAAAAGATTTAAAACGTGTGTTGAGAAACTGACCTCAATGGCACTGTGAGGCTGAACATTTCAAAACAGCAATTCAAATCAGTCACTTCTTAACTGCTCCTATGATTCTTTCAAGGCGTTTACATTCATCAGGCAGAATGAAGGCTACATGAATTGAGTCAAATAACTTCAACCTCGCGTGATCATGCAACAGGTGAAAGCATTGCTGGTAGGAATAACTGTTGTGAAAGGCAGTTGGTTGACGCAATGAGGAATTACTGCCAAGTAATTGTAATGTCATATTTACCGGCGGTATCGAAAACTCTCACTTGTGGATGCTATCCTTGAACATCGGGGTCATATTATTATTTGATTTGTTTGTGTATTCGCCTACGGATAGTGGCGATGCTGTTTGAGCATAAATACGCCGTTGTTTAATCCAACTCAGAGACGAGCTCTTGCCTCCCATGCACTGCGTGCGCTTAAATATCATGGAGCGGTGGTCTACCTAAATCGTCCCTCAAAGCAACTAGATGCAAGGGGACGATGCAATATTGCATTCCCTCCCAGGGTATAAGTTCCATCCGTCGCACATTGCCGCAGTGTCGTTGTAAAGTAAAAAATAAACTTTTCTTTTTGAAAAGGTACGCGTTCGCCGTGTAAAGCCGGTATCAGTATTTGTAGCGTCATTGTCAAAGGTTTCAAGCGCTGATACGTGATTTGCACGGCGAACGCACACCACCCCTTGATTCTAGATGCATAGGCAACCATTTAAGCAGGCCAGTTCTTCAGTATAAACAAGTTCAAATATATCAAGGTTGTTTCATCACAGAGAATAGAAATGGATCCAGCAAAAGAATTGGCAATGGTACGGACACATGGGCTACTCAGAATCCCCTACTATGGCATCGTTGTACCATCGATTAGGCTACAGCGTGGAAATTGACAGCAAATCAAGAGATTCATCAGTGAAACGGAGTGCTGCTGACCATGAAGATTCAATTGATCTAAAAAGAATAAACCGCACAGAGCTGAACGTCCAGTCACAACGAAGTGACAAAAGGAACAGCTGAACTTTGCAGAAACGCTGATTTCGATTGAATGCCTGAAGGATGCACAAAAGTCAAAATTAAGCAAGGCAATCATAAATGACACATCAGGTTTGGCTGCAAGAACAGGAAGCTGACCGAAAACAGTCCTGGTTCGGCCATGTGAAAATTTGTCCCGCCCGACGTGTTGGAAATGAGATCAGAGCACTGATACTAGCATGAAAGAAACGATGGTGAATATAATACAAAAATCGTGGGATATGTGTGTGAATGGAAGCAGACCAATCTTTGATCCTGATGCCTAGCATGCGCGACTGACATAAATGAGTGAGTATCAGTACGTCTTATTACTTCAGTACTAAGTATTTCAGTACAGTAATTACGATAGTACTTCAGTAAATTATTTCGAAAATTCATTTTGATTACACGTCATCAACTCGTAAATCTTATACATTTTCGCTTCAGTGGATTTAGGTGGAGGACGAAGACTGATGTTGCGAAACTTTTGTTACAAGGTTGTCAATATTTTCAGTTATGTAACAACGGTCTCTTTGGTTGAGGGATGTTCCCTTAAGGAACTCTATGAAAAACATTTACATACATATGTAATTGCGGCCTCTTAACGTGTGTTTTTACAGGGACCTCAAAAGCCATCAGTCAGTAGCTAAACATAAAATTGGTGGATAAGTCAATCCGTCGATCTGCCCATTAGCCTTGATTAGTTTTCGGTTGGCGAAGCTCAGCTGAGCAGAGAGTCAAACTCGCGATTGACAGGTCTTGGCCTGACAACTCGTTTTTCGTCATTCCGAGACGGATGAACAAGTACCCGTGTATGTAAGGAGGTTCGCGTGTTGAGGTAGGTAGATGGGTACAGTACCTTTACTCAGTGACTCATGTCTCTCCTCGTGAGAAACTCGGTAATAGGTTGCTTCCAGCATTGTTTGGGTCGAAAATGGAAGAGTCAGCTGCACCCGTTTCAAAAAAGTATTTCTATGGCAGCGACAGTCACAACGTGGCTACGTTTATGCACTTCAGCCATCTACCTATCTGTAATATTCTTGTTACTCATTTTCTGTCTGTCTGCCTTTTTGTCTGTCACCTTTTATTCTAATCACTTGTGATGTTTGAGGATTCAAGGGCAGAATCATCAAAGGAAGCAGTTTTTGAGTTCTAGTTCCACTGTTTCGTTGTCTTTATTCCTTTCATCGGAACCTTCCCATCTCATTTCATCCTTTTTTCGTTTACTGCACTGTCAACCTCACTTTTTCTATCCGCCTCAGTTTAAGCGTCTCTCTGCCTTCGTTGATAATTTTCTGTCTCTCCCTCTTACTGACTGTCAATCTCAGTCTTAATGCTTCATTTTGTCTCTTTCTTCGCTTACTTTCTTCTTTGTCGTGCTTTCTGTTTGTCTCTCCATCACTTTTTCCGTCTCCCTCGTCACCTTTTCTATCTGACTGTTTCTATCTATATACCTTGTTGTCTCTCTCTTCCTCACTCTCATGGTCTGTAACTCAAACACTCGTTCTACTCTTAACAGCATTCCTGAGCTTTGGAATTTGGGTTAATAATTCCAGACAGCTTCAATCCATTTACTTCCAACGATTTGAACTGCTATCATTTTTAGATGATTTAATCTTTTAAAACACATATACGTATATGCTCACAAAAACAGAGGTCCCCATCTTCTTCGCCTTTCGGTGCTAAGAGAATGTTTTCTTTAAAGATAGAATTCTATAGTCGACGAATGCCAAAGAAATCACTGAAGTGAACGCCCCCAAAACAGACTTAGAGGACCTGCTGTCACGGGGAGCATTCTCTGGAACCCAATCGGCGCAATACATATGCCATTTTCATATTTTACTCTTCTGACAATATCGCACGTCGGAACACAGAAAAATTTGCATGTATTTCAGTACACCATGGGCACCATTTCTACCTTTATATCTTAGTGAATTTAGGAGCACAGCAAACCTTCCTTCCAGTTTCAGTCCTACAGAAAAGTGGAATTGAAGCATGGACTAGAAGTAAGATTTCTAGTTTTGTAATGTAAATTAACTTTCCGGAAATTCGTCTAATAGAGGTTCTGATATTCGATCGATCGAACAATTATCCATGTGCAGTCTCATGTTTTTGCCGTGACTGGGATTTGCAACAGAGCAGGTTTTGATGTTGACTCCTTATCCACGTGTTTCCTGCTGTTTCGATAGAAATATCCATATGTCCATGCAAAGTAGAGTCGAAGTCTCAAACCGGTTCTGAAGCCTCCAAAATGTGGCAACGGGCGAGGTTCGTCATTTTGAGAAGTGTCCAACGAAGCACCTAACGTGCGCCACGGTCTTCGTCTGTTCTGGCATGTAGATCGAATAGGTTGAAAAGGGGCATTCGCCGCTTTTCAGCGAGTCCTTGCGAGTCACGCCGAATTTAATTCACGCTAGGTAAGTAGCCTTAAGGCGATCACGTGGCAGGTCCTTGGTCATTCGTCGTTCACAACTTCTTTCTGGTAAGTTGTCTCTCTGTGTGTGAGGTGCCACTTGCTTTGATATGGTAATTCATGGATTTATTTAAACCACGTCATTTGCTTGTTTCATCACTTCATTTCGCAGTCTCTACAGAAACAACGTCAAAGACAGGAATCGTCAACAACCCGTAGAATTTGAGGAAGACTATTTCAGTGGAAATGAACAGGGAGGAAAGACATTTTTCATTTTCTTTTTTCTCCTTCTTCCTCCGCCTCAAACTCACAACGGCGTTGTGAAAACCGTGCTTAACCGCTTGAAACAGTAAAAGCGTTCGGAAACAAGTTTTGGATGCAGTACAGCGACTTTTCAGTTTAACAGCTGTCATATCGCTTTCTTGGTCACGCACATTGAGAGAATTTTCATATCTGCTTTTCCCCACGCCTGAATATCGTTTGCTCGGCACATACAGTAGCAAACTGCCATGGTACACAAGGGAGTATTAACCGTCAATATGCAATGTGAAACTTGGCACACATGTTGCTGTTTTGTGGCAAGTGTTTCAATCCTTTGATCCTTGATCAATGAGTAGGGAACACAAATGGAACAAGACGGAATTATCGGAGGCATTTGAGTCAGCTAGCAGCTATAAGAGGACAGGCTACTTCTGCTCATAAATTTAGTTCTGTTTACCACGTCCCGTATAGCAGAAAATCATTAGAGTAATTGAAGATTTTCCACTTTAGCTCTTCTCTGGTCCTCAGATGGTCGGTCGGTTCTTCTTGTTGTTTACTCTCTCACTTCTACCTCTTGCCATTTTACCATCGCCCTTGCAATAACGTCGCAAACCTACGTCTGTGCTCCTATCCATTCCTTCATCTGGCTGTTTTTTCTTTTTCTTCCGACTAGTCATTGCGTAGTATTTACTTTGTGAACCACTACCAAGCTTACGGTTCATGTTTCGGACCTATAAGTTAGCAATTGCAACAGGCATTTCTCAAAGACAACTGATTCAAGCACAATGACAAATTTACACATTTGAATATTCCAATTTTTAAAAATTGCTCCATGCCGTTGTTGCTCATGTCGATTTCGCATGGTCGCTTCTCCATGCAGAGATACGTTGACCCATAAGGGCATGCTTTTGCATTTTTCAAGCCTCAGTCCTTTGGCTTCAACAGTTGGTGGGCTCACTGTTTCAACAGTATTTGTCCCACTGCACCTGAATCTCCTTCTGGTATATTTTTGATCATGCCCTGATGCTGGCTTAGTTCCGTTATTGAAATCTTCAATGGAATTCTTCTGGACATTGTGTAAAGAACGAAACTTCGTCAGCAAACCGCATATGGCTTAACCAGTGTATCTTCAATCCTTATATACATACTGGAGTGCCTTAAAATGCTGCCTATGGCTGCTGTTGTAATTTTATACTTTTTTCGTAATTAATAATTTCTCTTAGCAGTAAACGACCACCTTCAACCGAAGCCGCTAAAATTATAAATTTTTTACAACTGATTTCTCACAAAGCCCATCGCTTAAACCGTTCAGACAAACCACTGACTGATGTGAAGGATGCTTTGCTGTATGCCAGTCTCGTTTTACGAAATATGTTTTACTGTATGAAGTTCTTGGCAAAGGAAAATATTCTAATTTTAAGTCAAAGTAAGCGATGGGAGGGACGGAGGTTGCTTGCATCATATAAGATCTCATCCTTCCGGTCACCAGAGTAGCATGTTAACCCGGCTGGTCAGGAGCAACGCCTTTCCACCCCGAAAGATGTCCTCGCTCTTTCTCTGCTCAAAAAACACACACATCTGTTTCATACCATCTCTCCTTCTTTCGTCCACTGTTCTTCCGTGGAACCGTCTTCAACAGCTATGTGACGAAATCTGCTCTGGCCACCCGCATTCAAGAAAATTGGTAGCCTGTGCGACATCACCATGCAACGATGCTATATGAAGGGGTTCTCCTTGATACTGTCCAAGGAGCTGTAGTGATAAACAGTAGCCTTGCTTGCCTTGGCCACTGCAGTATATCCTTCTTCCGGGAGAGACATATATGAAAGATATTTTTACGTTTGTCGCTTTCTCTGACGACGAATCGAGTATGATCTGAAACGTTGAAAATCGTGTACATAACAAATTGAATATGCGCTGTGATTCCAGAAAAGACTTTTCAAATTTGGATCATTACCGTGTCGGAAACCCCGCATTTGCTGTATCTACTGGTACTGTCTTAAAATCTGTGATCCAGGTGAAAATGATATTATTGAATAGTCATCAAAGTGAGGATTTTCAATTTTTCCCGATCGATTATTATTACCGTAGGGCCATTATGTCAGCTGCTGTCTTTATGGGATTAGCAGCGTTACCATTTGACGACATTTATCGCTTCCATCCTTCTACAGTAATTAGGTGACCGACACTTCCACCTGTTCAGTCGTTATCCGCCGTAGGTGGGCATGAATGCTAACAGCACTAGCGAGGGTACTATCAAGTGGGACCTTGGCCGTCGATCTGCGGGACCATGATCGCATATGTCACGTTCGTTGCTCTAAGCGCCGTACTGTCCTGCATACCCGCCGCGGTGATCATTTTCTACGTTGTGCTGCTGGTGTTGCTTCGAAGACAGATGCCGATGTCGATGTCGATCTCGACCACCATGTAAATAATGTTGATCAACATCGTACCTATGTATATATCGATATCCTGTGAGGTATCGTAGAGAGCTAAATGCGCCACTGCTTCGGTTCAGTGGTCTTGGACGTGTTGACCAACCATGTGGACAGTGTCCATGCTGGTGGACACCCCGGAACTGATTTTCAGAAGCGGCGTCGGCCTTCGGCACTGCGCGTCGTACAGAATGCTGTGGGTTGGTAAGTCGATCGCCGTTGACACGTTGCATGGTTCATCACGTCCGTCCGGCTATACCAGTAGACCGCTGACGTGTGCTACTGCAACCTGATCGTAAAACACTTTGGATGTTTTCCTCGTTGTGCACAGTGGTCGTTACATTTGGAGCCAAAAGGCAAGCTTTGGTCCTGCCGCTGGGCTGCTTAAATGATCTCTCGACGACCGGGCTGACAAAGCACATTTTATCCATGAGGAGTTCTTTGCATTTTTCACGACTAACAAGACTCGATGAGTGATGCCTCATTGACACGCCTAGTGCAGGCACTCTTAGTCAATGATGGTAGTACATTCTGACGTTTTCTGAAGCGTTTTCTTCCTGTGCCAGATGCGGCACCATTCCAGAGGCGCTTTTGCCTTTTCATTGATCTGATTGAGGTGTTGTCTTCTTCTAAGGTTCTTCGTTGTCACGCTCGACCGCGGTCGTCGATTTTCTCAAACTGGATTGGTGGTCTCTGTTCCCTACTTTACCTGTCTAACATTTCGCGCTGATACACGGTAATCTGCAAATCCAGCCTAAAGAGTTCTTATTCCAAGAAGTAATTGATAGCGCATTTACCTCACTAGAGCTTTTATATATAA
This sequence comes from Soboliphyme baturini, assembly GCA_900618415.1. Lineage (NCBI taxonomy): Eukaryota > Metazoa > Nematoda > Enoplea > Dioctophymatida > Soboliphymatidae > Soboliphyme > Soboliphyme baturini. The sequence goes on along the minus strand of UZAM01008538.1, from coordinate 1,286 downwards.
CCTTCATATGGTGGTTAGTGTTAAGTAGCATTCGTTAACTTTTCACAAAAGGTTTAGTCACAAAGTAGAATTAAGTAAGCTGTATTACCAAAATTTAATAAATTCTTTACGAGATTACACCTCACATGAAGTTGATCATATAAGAGTTCTTTAGCGTTTTGCTTCACACTCGATAACTCTTTGGAACATTATTCTTGACATTATTGGTGCTACAAGCTGAATTGACTTATTCTACGAAGTATGATATTATTAACGAATTTCACTGGATAATTGTGACTATTACATCAGGTAAATTTAATATTGCTTGTTTATTCTTTAAAAAATTCATTACTGCAGCTCTTCAGGGTTCTGGGTTCTGTCCATTAAAGCTGTAACTACAGACCATTTTTTATTTAAGTGATTAGGTGGGTTTAATTTTAGATATTTATCACTCAAAAACAAGTTGGCTATAACCCTAGTTTTGTAGCAATTATCGAAATGAATTATTAAGGCATTGAAAGAGGTTGAGTTTCAATATTTTCTTT